>JASDQU010310118.1:27537-43243 GCA_032191745.1 Picea mariana | reverse complement strand
CCTTGGTGAGAAGATTGAAGACACATTTTTAGTTCAAAAGATTTTAAGATCTCTACCTAATAGATTTAATCCAAAAGTTTCTGCAATAGAGGAACGAAATGATCTTAATATTTTATCTATTGATCAACTTCTAGGAACTCTAACGGCTTATGAAATGAGGATTAGTAAAGATAAACCCACCTCTAGAGAAGCATCATTTAAAGAAGATAAGAATGAAGATTATGAGCCTGATGAAATTGAAGAAAAATTTGTGAGAAGACTAAAGAAACGATCAAGAAACTACCAAGGCAAGTTTCCCTTCAAATGTTTTAATTGTGCAAATATAGGTCACTTTATATCTAAGTTTCCATGCAGGAAGAAGGACCAGAACTATGAAGGTGAAGAGAAGTACAAATCCATGAGATTTGGTAAAAAGAAAAGTTTATGTGTAAACAATGATCACACTTCAGGAGACATAGATAGTGATTCTTGAAGATAAGGCTAATGACTTTATGCTTATGGCCAAAGAGGATTATTACAATAAAATCACAGGAAGTGATGTTAGTGATGAAGAATATGTGGTTGAATTCGAAGGAGAACTAATTAATGCCCTAGAAGAAATTGATAGACTCAGATTTTAGAAGAAAAAAAAAACAATTGTTGATACAGTTCGAGAAAGACAGTAAAAAACCTGATGAAGACTTTTCCCTGTTAAAAGTGGAATTAGAAGAGGCAAAGAATATAAAGAAAATTATGAAACAACAGTTATCATAAAAGAAGGCAAGATGTGAATCCTTGGAAGAAGAGGTAGTTAAAAACAGAAAAGAGTTGGAGAAGTTTAAAGCATTGTATCTCCAAAATCTTCCAAGCATTAAAGCCTCAATAGAACTAAACGACATTCTGAGCAAACAAAGATATCATTTGTTGAAGACTGGTTTAGGCTATGTAAGTGGTTCAAGAAGCAAACAGACAGAAAGAAAAGTGCTAGTAAATATGATCAAGTTCCAAGTCAACAAACAATCAGACCATGTGAGTACTCTGCCACCAAAAGCTAATAAAGACAAGATGATCCCTGATAAAAAACAAAGATATCATAAGATGGAGGAACAAATTCCAAGAAGAATTCCATCCTTCAGGCACCAAATTTTTTTCTATGCTTATTGTTTTTATTGCTCCAATTTTGGTCATAAGATTGCAAATTGTCAAATTACGTTTAGAGACATGCAACTGAGGAGATCAAGAAATAAACAATCTTTGTAACATAGAACTAAAAAACGAATGAGTAGACAAAGATGCACCAATCAGTTTGACCTATTGAACAATGAGATCAAATCCTATAACTGTCATAACTTCGGCCACAAAGCTGCAAACTTCCATCTGAAGAATTACAAAGAAGATCCATGGATAAAACCCTTAGCTAGAAATGCTAGCACATGGAAAAATAAAGATAGTCAAAATTGTGGTCTAGTACTTTCATCTCAAAGACAAAAGAACCCCTGGTATATTGACAGTGGATGTTCCAAACACATGACTAGAGACAAAAGTAAGTTTATGTCTCTAAGTGAAATAAAATCAAGAAATGTAACCTTTGGAAATGATGCACTAGGAAATGTAATATTACCTTTGGAAATGTAATATTCTTAGTGTCAGTCAATTTTGTGACAGAAGATGTAAAGTTGTTTTCACTTCTAAAGATTGTAAAATACAATCTGTGAATTCAGGACAGTTGATTGCAAAAGGCATAAGAACATAAAACAATGTCTATGTTTTGAAAGAAGAAAAAGAAGAATGTCACTTAAGCAAGTATGACGAAAGTTGGTTATGGCATAGGATACTTGGACACCTAAATTTTGATCATCTAATCAAACTTAGAAACAATGGGGCAATGAAATATCTTCCAAAAATATCAAAGCCATATGATTATGTATCCAAACCTTGCCAAATAGGAGAGCTTACGAGGACACTGTTTAAATCTAAGAACTTTGCATTAACAGAGAAACCTCTTCAGTTAGTACATATGTATTTGTGTGGACCATCAAGGAAGGTAGGTACAGGAAAAGAAAATTACTTCATGTTGATTATTGATGATTATCCTAGACTTACATGGGTTGCCTTTTTGAAAGAAAAATCTGAAGCATTTGAAAAATTCAAAGTGTTTAAGGCTCTGACTAAGATTCAAACATGAAAAAGATTGAAGGTAGTAAGATCTGATAGAGGAGGATATCTTAGTTCAAGGTACTTTAGATAGTTTTGTGATAAACATGGGATCAAAATAGAGTATACTATTCCAAGTACTCCACAACAAAATGGAGTAGTTCAGAGACATAATAGATCAGTTCAGTAGATAGGAAGATCAATGATGAATGAAAGTAATATTTCTCAGACATATTGGGAAGAATAAATTCATATAGTTGTACATATTCTTCACAAATATCATCTCAGGCGACAAAGTGCCAAGACTCCTTATGAACTATGTTTTGGAAGACCTGCTTGAATCAAGCATTTTCAAGTCTTTGGGAGTAAGTTTTATATTAAGAATAATGATGAAAATATTGGCAAATATGATGACAGGGCTAATGAAGTTATGTTATTAGGGTATGATACAGATGCTATAATAAGAGACTGCATAAATTGGTTTATTGTATTGACATAAAAGTTGATAAAGAAATCCTGGTACGAGATGTAAGAAGTGTTGAATAAAAAACAGAGGATATAGTTTAAGTTGAAGATGAACAGGTCCAAGAATAAGAAAGAGAATAATCTGAGTTAGATGAAGATACAAATACTCAAGAAGACTCAAATCAGAAGGCAACATCAAATCCTCCCTCCAAAATTACTCAAAGGAATAACCCTGCAAGCCAGATAATTGGTGAAAAAGACAAAGATGTACAAATGAGGAGAGGGATAATCAAATACACCAAGAAATCACATATAGCCTTCATATCCATGGTGGAACCCAAGAACTTTAATGAAGCTAGTAAAGATGTAAATTGGTCAAAATCAATAAATGAGGAACTGGATCAGATTGAGAAGAACAATACTTCAGAGCTTGTTCTTACACCTGTAGATAAGAATGTAATTGGCTCCAAATGGGTGTTTAAGAACAAAATGAATGAACAAGGACAAATTATTAGGAATAAAGTCATATTAGTCTGTAAGGGGTATTCACAAGTTGAAGGACAAGATTTTGATGAAACCTTTGCACTAGTGGCAAGATTAGAAGCCATTAGAATGTTTATTGCCTATGCATATCATAATAACTTTAAAGTATAATAGATGGATGTTAAGTCAGCATTTCTTAATGGAGATCTAGAAGAAGATGTATATTTGGAGAAACCTGAAGGATTTTCATTGACAGATAATCCTGACTATGTATGTAAGTTGAAAAAGGAATTATATGGACTGAAACAGGAACCATGAGTCTGGTACTACAGACTGGAAAAATTTATACAGGACAAAGGGTTCAAGAAAGGTATTGTTGACAATAATCTATACATTAAGTCTGAAGGTGATTCTTTATTACCTGTTTTGGTTTATCTAGATGAAATTATTTTTGGATGCACTAATGACCCTTCAGTTCAGTGGTTTTCTAATTCAATGCAGGTTGAGTTTCAGATGTCCATGATAAGAGAACTGTCATATTTTCTTGGTTTATGAATCAATCAGAGTTCTACAGGGATATTTATCTCTCAATAAAAGTATTTGAAAGAAATGTTAAAGAGGTTTCAGATGGAATATTCTACACCTATGAGCACACCTATGGTGGTTGGTTGCAAGCTTAGTAGAGATGATATTTTGCTTGATGTTGATCAAAAAACATATCGATCAATGATAGGCAGTATTTTGTACATCACAACATATCGTCATGATATAATGCAAGATGTTGGAATGGTAGGTCATTATCATTCTTCTCCTAAACAAATTCATTTAGCAGCTATGAAAAGGATATTCAAATATTTTAAGGGTATAATGACTTATGGTCTCTGGTATTCTAGAAATCAGAATTTTCAATTAATTGCATATTCATATGTTGATTGGGAAAACTATTTGGATGAGAGAAAGAGCACCAATGGAGGTGTATTCTTCTTAGGTGATTCGTTAGTAGCATGGATTAGTAAGAAGCAATGATCTATTTCATTATCAACTACATAGGCAGAGTACATTGTTGTTTCTACTTGTTGCACTCCGATTTTATGGATGATACAAAATCTTGTAGATTTAAAGGTAACTTATAATGATCCAATTCCACTTCATTGTGATAACACCAGTGCCATTAGTGTCTCCAAGAATCTTGTTCTCCATTCAAAGATGATGCATATACCAATAAGGTATCATTTTCTCAAAGAGAAGGTTACAAACATAGTTGTTTAGTTGAATTATATTCCTTCCACAGAAAAAATTGCAGACATATTTACTAAACCCCTAGCCAAGACACCATTTGAATATCTCTGTCAGAATATGGGTGCCATCCCTTCTCTCACCTAAGAGAGTCCATCGTGTCAGGGGGAGTATGTGTTGGTCGAATATCTGATACCTCCGAAAAGTACTGCAACAACTCAGGGGGAGCATGTTTTATTTGACATTGATGTCAAAGGGGGAGAAAAAGTGTGGTCTGGATGCTACAGTTGGAGGTCTAAGCAGAATAGTGCAGTCTTTCAGGGTTTCCATCAATGCCAAAGGGGGAGATTGTTGGCATGTTTTTACAGGAAGTGTGTTCTTGTCATTGATGGCAAAAACAACAACGACAATGGAAAATAGGAAAATCATAAGATCGGGAGGAGAAGCGAATAGTATTCAGAGATCAAAGTTCATAAAGGAAAGCATAGTACAAAAACTAGATCAGGATCAAAATCCTTGAATGCAGATCTACTTCAAGAATATTCATGACCGTCGGATCAGATCAAGTGAAGGATAAGATAAATGGGGCACAAGGTTTGTGAATTTGATTATTCGAATCTTCGTCAATCGTCAGATCAAATTAAGTGGAAGGATAGGATAAGTAAAGATGGAGAGGCCTTGTATTTAATCTAATGCAAAGCTGCATTACAGACAGATTGAGCCATTAATCTAAGATCTTGATCAAATGAACATCATTCGTTTTGGGTCTAAATATGTGAGGAGGTTACGCTCTCGAAAAATCTCACTTCAATATTTTTCAATTTGAGATTTGAAATTCACGAAGTTCATAGATTCAGAGTAAATTTCAAACATAAGATCTAGAGGATTACGTGGCGATGGATCATGAGCTCTGGAGAAATCACTTCGAGAAGTTTCAGTATGATATTTGAAATACCCTAAACCCGAAGAGCTGAAATAAATTATCAATCGTCGGATCATCCAAATTAAATCTCAGTTGTCATATCATCCGAAGAAGATCTCATGCGTCAGATCGTATGAAGTAAATATGGAATGTCGGACCCAAAATAAATGTGGCACAATCAGATACTGACAAGTGTCAAGTTGAAATCAGCATTTCAGGTACGTGAAAATCATGAATCTGAGTGACATGTGCTAGANGTCACTCTGGGAGTTTTACTTTAGGAGTCTTACCACCAGCATATGCCCTATGTCCTGAAGCCCCGAAGGTCGGAGTTGCGAAGGGTCAAAGTCATGAAGAGTCGAAGTTCCAAAGGACCAAAGTCGTGAAGGGCTGAAGTGCCGAAGGGATGAAGTCGCGAAGAGCCGAAGTGCCGAAGTCATGAAGGAGAGAGTATCGAAGTCCTGAATGTCAAAGTTTCAAAGTGGACATGATCCATCTAATCTGAAGATCACTTTGACTGTATTCTCAACCATTGTTCATATTACAAAGGAAGTGACGGTTGAGAATTGAAATCGCCAAAGCCCAGAGTAGCGAAGATGATCTCGAATGTTGATCGAGAAAGGGGACACAGGACCATTGATCTAGTTGAGAGGTAAAATCCTTGAAGTAGAGGCAGATCCATCGATTGATAAGTAAAGGTGTCCACAGATCATCGACTTCGAAAGATTGACATACAAAGGAAAGCAGGGTCTAAGATTTGAAACTCGTGGAGCCCGGATCACGAAATAAATCACAGTTGTTGATTTAAAGAGGTTAGATATTATCCATGGATCGTGAAAGAACAAATATGAACCGTCTGTTCAGGAGCACCATCAAGATCATGAGATTGAAGGTCTTGTCGCATTGCCGGGATTGAAGGTCTGCAAAGTTTAAAATGTTGAAGACAGGCTGCAATCGAAACCACGGTTTGGGAGGAAGGACATGTGGAGCTTTGTAGTGAATTGTGGGACGAAAAGTGGGTTTCCATCAAACCACCTTTGGCCATGCTCATAATCGCATGGTCACATGAGATCATCACCTAAGGTCACATCAGTATAAGATAGGGGAAGGAGCTAGCGCTGCTAGGCTCCACATCATAGGTTACGCATTGAAAATTCAAAAAGGCCTCTGTGTGTATA
Organism: Picea mariana; assembly: GCA_032191745.1. NCBI lineage: Eukaryota > Viridiplantae > Streptophyta > Pinopsida > Pinales > Pinaceae > Picea > Picea mariana. The sequence goes on along the minus strand of JASDQU010310118.1, from coordinate 36,826 downwards.
ATCCAATGACACTGATCAAACAAAATCTGATCGAAGAGTTTCTATTTCACTTCATGGTTTTTTTATTAGTTATGATTCAGTTACACTAACTCAATCATTGTTTTGGGGCATTGGAATCATGGTTCTTGAGCATTTTTTGTTCTCGACCTGGGCGTTGGGGATTCAAAGTGTAATAGATGAAGAGGGCATCAATAAAAGAAAAATTTTGTGAAAGAGGAAGGTTGTTGTTTCTCGGTAAAACAAGTTGAACTGTATGTGATCAAGGAGACAGTAGGAACATAGCATGAAAGATGCAAAGATGAAGAACATAAGATGGACAGAGCAGAAATGGTTAAAACAACATACTGTACGAGAACCTAAGAGCATGCAAAGAAAAAAGGAAGAGAAGATGGAGAGAGACATCAAGTGGAGCCAAGGATGAACAGATAGAAGCAGAGAAGTGTAGCATAATAGTGATGAAACTGATAAGCCATTGATAAATACTGTATCACTGTAATAAATTTCAGTAAGCAAAGATTTATAATCAAGGTGGTAGGGTGGTGCTAGGGAGGAATATCATCCTCAGAGTTTCAAGTGGGTGCTTGAACATAGGGATTCCTATCTTCCATCTAGTTGCATCCAGAAAAACCAGGGTGGTAGGGTGGTGCAAGGGAGAATCATTGTTCTCTATTATACAAGTTGTTGCCTGTGTGACTGGAAATTGGTGGTTCCATCCAGTTGGTGTTGGAACACTCAGGGAGTTGGTGCTTCCTTCTACTGACAAATTGTTCACCCCCCCGCTCCCCCCTCTTAGTTCTCTTAGTATTTCCAACAACTCTATCATAGGCCATTTTGCCAGTCAAATATGGCCAAAATTTTTAGGTGACCGTCTCTCAAAACTTGTATGCAAATTAACAAAATGTATTTATGATGAATTATTAATTTTATAAAATGTCCTTAATACCCTTCAATTTGCACTACTGTGAGAGGTAAGTGTTGTTGTGTTGGAGGCTGATGGTCATTTCCAAATCAATTTCCAAATTTGGTGGTTAATGGTGGTGGCTAATGAGTTGCACCAAGTTACCTAACACCATATACGTTTTGTTAAGAAAAAAATTATATCCTTATGTAACTAGTTAATTAGTTAGTTTACCGTTGCAGTTAATTAGTGAGCTCATTGTTGCAAGAGTTGGTAACTCTGTAACTTCTTGTAACCATATTGTGTAATTGTACATATTCATATTAATAGAATACACATCAATAGTGTAGTTTGTTGCATCAATTATATATTTTCTTAATATTTTCATGGTATCAGAGTGGGTCTAGGCCTCACTCCATCACTGGAGGGCCTAGGAACCCAATGTACATGGAGTATGATGGTTAGAGTGTTCATTCTAAAATATGCCATAAAACGAATTGCATAGAAATCAGCAAAAGAATCGCAGAGATCAGAAAAAGAATCGCACAAAGATTAAGCAAGAGTCCTCGAAAATAAATATTTGTCTAAATGGAAAAGTTTCTCACGTTGAGTAAAAGAAGATACAATCAGCAAGTAGAATCTTCTTTAAAAAAACTTAGTTAGCGTTGCTTCAAGTAGAATCTTCTTCAAGGAAAGTGCATTGAGGAGCATGACGAGGGTTTTGTGAAGGGGATTGTCATGGAGGTAGAGTCTACATCAGTTTCATGTTGGAAGAAGTGTGTATTGGAGGTAGTCGCAGAGTTGAACAAGGGCGATTTGGTAAAGTACCAAATAATTTTTTTTATAAAAAAATAAACACAAAAGTTTGTGTTTGAATAGTATGTTGAAAGGTCTTCTCATTTTCATTTCTTTGACTTAAAATTTGTGGAGAAATTAAAAAAAAAAGTAAGTATCAAGTCCCATTCTGCAAGAAACTAAGGAAAAACCACCTGCAAAGAAACGTGGAGAAGCGAAGGAATTATTTTCATTAAAAGTGGAGTTATTTGAAGAGGCCATTCATAAAGAGATTATAATTTTAATGCCAAATCACATTTGTGTAAAAATGTAAATAAAAATGGCACAATGTCTTGGAATTGGAAATATATAAAGGTATTGATCTTAGCTAACTCAATACAGATGTAGTTATTTTGTTAGAATTAGCTACTCTAACAAATTACATGCGAATATGGAACTCCAAGACGAAGGTAAATTCAAGAAGAACACACATGGTGATGAGATTTATTTTGGCATTTATTAATAAAGTTGCAAAGAGTGAAGGAAGTTCAGTGAACCGACAAAGAAAATTCCAGTCAGGCTAGTAGAGAGCCGATATCAGTGAATCGAAGAAGAAGATTCTAGTGAAGAAGAGTCGCCATAGAAAGAATAGTCTGCAAGACAAAAAATCAAGGCTTCCAGGGAAAAGAAGCCGCAAGACAAAAGTATTTCCTCTTCTATTGTTGAAGAGAAAGTATCACTAATGCTCAGACATTTTATGGACAATGTTTCTGCATTATTGAGCAGTGAAAATTGCATGCAGAAAACCTCACCTTGAGAAAGAAAGGAAATTGAAAAACCGCAATGAAGAAATATGGACAGAGACATAAAGAAAATGTGGATAAGGGAATGCAACAAAATACAACTAAATTTTGGTTAAATGTTTTGTTTTTTTCATTCACCAGCAAATATAATAAGAAGAAATGAAATTTTGTAATTTGAGAGGTGCATGTTCAGTTGTACCATACACCCCAGTAGAAATTCCAGTAATTTTTTTGGTCTAAGGTTGTTTTTTGGTGTTTTTTTGTCCAATTTGTAAGCTTTGCTATAAGAAAATTGTGTTTTCCATGTTTTGTAAGACCTGATTGAGTCATACCTACATATGTTTGTATGTGATCATGTAGTGTGTCCCTGGTTTCGAGAAGCTTGAGGAGTTGGCCATGGGAGGAATGTGGTATTAAGTCCACTTGAATCAGAGAATTTGAATCTTCGATTAATAGAGGAAAGTATGAGATTTTAATCTCATAATGTGGGACCAAGTTATGTTTAAGGGGAAGTGTCAAGTTATGATTTAGGATGGGAAGTTGGTGATAGTGATAGTTTTTTCCCATATGTAATTTAGGGGAAGTGTTAAGAAAAATAATTACATCGTTATGTAACTAGTTTATTAGTTAGTTTACCATTACAGGAGTTGGTAACTACATAACTTCTTTTAACCATATTGTGTAACTGTACATTTTCATATTAATAAAATACACATCAATATTGTAGTGTGTTGCATCAATTCTATCTATGCTTACTCGTTTCACGAACTAGACCTGACAATACACATTGAATTCTGTAGACTTACACTGCAGAGTCTCCAATGTCCATTATATGCCTAGGCCAACAAGTCGTTTTGAATTTACCACCATTGCAAACTTGCAATGTGGAGTCTCCAATATCCATCACCATTGCAAACTCATGGTTGCATTGTGGAGTCTCTAGTTTCCATTATCAAACATTGAAGCCCATTTCCCAAGAAGGCAAGTTTTTTTGGATTTACCACGACTCTGAGTGCATTGAGTTGATCGAGGAAATTGGAGCTCAATTCGTACTCAAGGCAATAAATTTTTTACTAGTTTCAAGTACTACATCTCTGTTAGAAATTTGTTTACGAGATTAAGTTTGCAGACTATCATATGGAAACACATCATGGCTAGAATATTCAATAATTAATTAGTTGGAATTAGTGTCTGCAAATGGAAACATGTTCAATGGCCACCATGTGAATATATTTTCAAAAAATGTTTACTCTGACTATGGTGTTTTTAGTATTTTTTAATATTTTTTCTCCATTTCCTTTACTGGGATATCGCTAATTGAGCATGGGAGATGATAATGATTCCATTTTCTTTTTCCTCTTTATCTATAATCGATTGAGACTCAATCAATCATAATAGTATCCAATGATGGCCATCATTAGATCTTCATCATAACCTATATTTCATTTCTTGATCGTCATGGCTTGCCGCTCCTAGTGTGCAATGAATCCCTTCCTTGAAATTTTTCAGGAGAATAAATAGGGATAAGAATATTACAGGAAAAAATGAGGGGGAGATTTTCCATGCATGAGATGATGGTATTATAGAGGCCGAAAATCCATTGCCAATAATTTGTTTTTCAAACAGATACATTTCATGTTCAACAACCCCGTTATTCCATTCTATTTCACTGGGTCCTAAGTGCCATTAATGGCCATTTCTGATTTATATTGTTTTAATAAAACCTTCCATATATGTGTCAAGTGATGGGCCTTGCCTTGGTTAGATATTTTTTTTTAGTACATAATTGGCGTCACATTTTCTAACGCCCATTTGAAGGTGATTGTTTGGAGTATGTTGGTTTGATTTTTCATATCCTATTTCTACGTTCTCCCAAATATGGGTTTGAATGCCAATCCCCACCTTGTTTCACTGTGATTCGTGCATGACTAGAGGTTAGCCTTGGGTGGACATGCTGATTCATTTTGTGTTTAAATTTAATTGGGAGCTAAATTTTCATGTCAACCATAAACAACTTGAGATTCACATTTTTGTTGCAAGAAAGACATTCCTCTTAAGAGTTAATTTCTCATCAAAATTTCATTATTGAAAGGAACATAATGTTCATTGACAAGTAGTATATACACCCAAAATGTCAAAACAAAATTATTTGACAAGTAAAGAGGAATCCAAATTCCAAGAGTGGATGAAATGCATATTTGAGCAAATGTTAAAAGGTGAGCCACCGTTGCACAATATCGAAAATTAAAATTTGAAGTTAAAGCAATTTTCACCTAAAACCTAATGGCAGAACCTCAAAGTTTGAAATTAAAGAGCTATTTACCTAAAACCTAAATAGAGGCATGTGTAGCTCACACTACAAATGTATTTCCCTCAAAGCGAGAGCTACTTACCTAAAACCTAAATAGAGGCATATGTGGCCAACAGTAGAAACATACTTCCCTCATCCACCGACGTTGGCATTTTTGAAATTATTTTGGAGCAAGTTTCTTGTAAATTGTTTTGCAGCATGCTCCCTAGACACGTTTGGACCTTTATGCAAGTTCGATGGTGGTATTTTTTCCCATAAGTCTCTTATGTCTTCGAGTATGTGTACGACATTTTCCATTTTCCAGTCGTGCCTCACTTAGCCCTAGCTCCTGCAAATCAATATGAGAATTAGTATTATGTTGAATTTTAACACTATGTTAAATTTTAATAATTAAAATTTGTTATAAAATTAAAATTATAATTTATAATTAAAATTTAGCAATAAACTATATTTATATTCAATTTAATTTATTAAGTAGCACAACTGTATTATAAAAATTGTTGATATATGTGTGTAATTAGTTTGGAAAGATGGAAAACAATGTCTATAATTTATATAACTATTTTTATAATGGGGCTGTGCTAGTTTTAACTTTAGATTTATCATACTCTTAAAGGGATCAAGTGCTTATATGGAATTTATTTTTTAAATTGAAGAAATTTGAGAAAATGTTTGCACCTCAATTTTGATCATATCCATGATAAATCGATAGTTAAAATGGATTTTTAACCTACTATAATTTATTTAATAAACCTTTCAAAAAAATACACATCATCCATATTATATGATAAAAAGATTTAAACTCTAAATTTTTCTCTCTCTTTTTGTTTTATGTTTTATAGATTCATGTTAAACTCAGATCTATCAAGCATATTTTATGTTTTATAGATTCATGTTAAACTCATATCTATCAAGCATGGAGAGGATCAAATTTTGTAATTTTTATTATTATTTCATTTCATTTTATTTTATTATTGTTATTGTTATTAATTTTTTTAATTAAATCTACCTTATTTATTATTTCATTTCATTTTTTATTATTGTTGTCTTTTAATTAAGCTTACTTTATTTTTATTAATTAATGGACTTTATTTTTGTTATTTTGTTTTTTAAAACATATTGTTATTATCCAACTCTAAGGACTCAACATCTCCCCATACTAAGTTTTAAAGTACCCCACTACTCTTAGTGAAAAATTGGTCCAACTTTTTCAAAACTTGTTCTATATATTTGGGCCAAGTTTCCAAAAAATATTTTCAATTTTCTTCACAACCAAATAGTTAGTGTGAACTAATAACTAATCGGACGGTTTAATTTAATCCGACAGTTTAACTGTCTGTAACTATATCGGCCCATAACTGTAACTATCCATAACTATCCTATACTATATGTATTCGCTTCACATTAATAAAAAACTTGAATTTGCTTGGTGTGAACCATGGAGTTTTCTTATCTGGCATGGTTACAGTGGTATCAAAGCCATGTTTTTTTTACCCATGTTTTTTTAAAAACTCCATGCTATTGTGTGCCTACGTAAGCTCCAAATTCGAGAGGAGCCACCTGTAACTGTGTAGTTGCAGTTGCAGTGAAGGAACAACAAGTGCCCGAAGGCCCTCCAACGTTTAGTCACTGAGCTTGTGTGCAGGAACAACCAAGGTTGAAGGTGTTGTGAGATTTTATTTTATTTTTCTTGTGCAAGTGGAATTTCATTTACAGAGATTAGTTTACAATGCATTCATTAGTATCAATTGTGGGAGTAGTGTTTTCCGGTCAAGAAAATTACCAAGAATGGTTTCGAAAAATTAAAAATACTCTTGTTTTTAATGATTTATGGGAGGAAATTTGTGAAGGCAATCATGAAAATGACTCAGAGAAACCTACAGACGCTAGACAACTTTTAATTTGGAATATTAAAGATAAAAAAGAACACGCTTTAATTTATGCCTCGGTCACTAAAGAGGTAAGCATACATATTCTTTCCAACGCCACAACGTTTGAAGAATTAGAGAAATTAGAAGATCTTTATGACTCCCATTAAGAGCTGGAAATTATACAATTGTTGATGAAGTTGTTTAATCTGGAATTGAAAGATAATAATCCCATGAAGTTAGCTTCCGAAATTCGAGCTCTTTTTCATGATATTGACTCAACTGGTGTCAAAGTTGATTTACAACTCACAACATTTATTAAATCCCTATATCCTACCTATTCACACTACTTAGAGTCTCTTCAAGATAGTGGATAGATGAAAACCATGACTTTTGATACTCTTGTAGACAAAATTGCCGAAAGAGAGAAAGCTTTTGGGAAGAAGGAATATTTTTCCACATGCACAGTTGAGACTTTGTGTCTTGCACAGAAAGAGCAAAAACCTAGAGGAGAGTCTACTAGATTTGACAATAGTCACAGAGGTTTTGGTAGGAGACCATTTAGAGACAGGGGGGGTCATTATCATCAAGGAGACAGACAACAAGATGATAGACAACAAAAACATTTTTAGAATGATAAACAATTTCTCAACTGTTATAGGTGTGGTAAACTGGGTCATACCTCTTCTCATTGTTGCACTCCTTGGGATAGGATTAATGAGAAGAAAGAGCAACAACCTCTAGACAAAGGAAAACCACTTGAATCTACCAACTATATTGTTGCACATTGTAATCTTAGTATAAATGAAGTTTTTAGCACTTCTTTTGCTTCTTGGGAAGACACTTGGATTTTAGATACTGGAGCCACTTGCCATATGACCTTCAGAAGAGATTTTTTTGAGACATTCAGTAATCACATTGATGGAATAGTTTATTTTGCTAATAAATCCCAGTTAAAGCCTTCAGGAATTGGATCTATTCGACTTCACCTACCAGGACTTGTTGATTATATTTTGCAAGATGTTCTTTACATTCCTCAATTAAATAGAAATCGGATGTCTCTCATACATATAAGGAAACAAGGACATTCTATACATATGTTTGATGGTATAACTGAAATAAGAAAAGCATCTAATCAAGTGATTGTTATGACTAGTGTTGAAGAATATGAACTTTTAAAACTAAAACGGACATCCTCTTTTCAATCTAATTCAGCTCTTTTGGCTCAGCATAGTGATACTTTGTCTTCGAGCTTATTGTGGCATGCTCATTTTGGTCATATTAATTATGATGGTATCTAGATTATGAAACAACAAGGATTCAAGGGCTTCCTACTATTCCAAGAAAGCTTTCTCCATGTAATGCTTGTATTTTATACAAGCATTGTAAACAACCTTTTTATGGATCTACTTCCCGAGCTTCCAGGAAGTTAGGTCTCATACACTCTGATTTATGTGGGCCAATGCATGTTCAATCTGCAAATGGTAATTAATATCTGTTGACTTTTATTGATGACTACACCAAGATGTGTTGGGTTTATTTGTTGAAAGAGAAATCTCAGGTTTTTGCAACTTTTAAGAATTTTCATTTATGGATTACAAATGAAACTCAACTTAATATTGGCACTCTACGATCAGATAATGGTGGTGAATACACCTTTAATGAATTTGAAAAGTACTTACAAAATAATGGGATTAAACATCAGACCACTGTCCCTTATACTCCACAACAGAACGGTGTAGTAGAGCGCATGAACAAAACTTTGCTTAATATTGTAAGGTCAATGATGTTTTTTCAAAATGTCAGGTTGATGTTTTGGGGAGAAGCAATACTTTGTGTCATTTATATTCACAATAGTTGTCCATCTACTGCCATAAATAATAATTCCCCTTATGAATTATGGTATAATCGTCTTCCTGTTGTTCAACATTTCAGAGTTTTTGGTTCTCCATGTTATGCGTTAATTCCTAAAAAACAACATGACAAATTGGGTGCAAGAAGTCGCAAATGTCTTTTCTTGGGGTATTCTAATACCTCCAGAGCTTATCGTTTGTATGATGAGGAAAAAAAGAAATTTGTTATTTCAAGAGATGTTGTTTTTCTCGAATTTTGTAAAGATGCTTCTACTATTGATAGGCAACTCAATCATTTGGATAGATTCTCTTCCAAGAAGTTTTATTATGAATGGGATAATGATATCCCACATCCTAAAGGGGGGATTCATATTTTAGACCAGTCTATGGATTTTCCTTCAACAACACCAGAGAATGAGACCACATCAAAGAATGAAGAAAAATTAATTGATAGCAATGTTTTTTATGATAATAATGTTTCTGTAGAAGAACAATTGGTTGATAATAATGTTCCTACTGAGGAAAAATTGGAGGATAATAATGGTCGTGAAGAACCTATTTCAAACACTCTTGAAACTGAGCAAACATTGCAGCAATCAGTATGCAGATCAACACGAACCAAGACAATGCCAAAAAGGTTTGGTGAATTTGAGTTAAACTTTTCTATTGTTAATGAACCTACTACTTTTGAAGAAGCCACTAGTTGTAATGAATGGAAAGCTGCAATGCAAAAAGAGTATGATGCTCTTATTAAAAATGGCACTTGGAGGTTGGTGGATCCT
>JASDQU010310118.1:0-17665 GCA_032191745.1 Picea mariana | reverse complement strand
TCTGGTATTTGGTGATTTTATTGTAATATCTGTTTTTTAAGTGGATGATGTTGATATTTTTTTAACTATCTGTTCTATATTCGGCCATTTTATTTTATGGTATGTTTTTTAACTGGCTGATGATAATAGTTTTCAACTATCATTTAGGTTTAGGTTTAACATCGTAGGAAATAAACATCTACAAAGGAAATTAAAAATTTTAAATTACTGGTTTTCCATGGTTTTAGTTCGTTATCGTGTGCTTGGCGTGAATGTGTTTTCACATGCGTGAATGCATGGATTTTCGCGGGAAGTTTAACAACCGTAGGCCTTTCGGCGTTTACCAGCCTCGACTTAGAGGCTGTGCTAGTAATAATAATTAAAAAAGAATGATATCATATCACAATTATACAAATTTTATTATTTTAATAATAATTAAAAAAGAATGATATTATTATCACAATTTAAAGAGATTACATCATAATAAATATTGATGAATTCATTGCATAGATGATAAGGTTGCAAAACAAACAAGGCAAATATATGGACCCGCTGCAATGGTTTCTGAAACCAGTTGTTTGCTGTACATTAATTGTGCAATAGGAGATCCATTGTGGGCTCATTAAATCTCCCGGAGGTTTACCAAATCAAACAAATTCGTGAACAAACTGCTAATTAAACTCAAAACGGCCGCTGTAACAAGATTTCATGCTGAATGAATCTTGAATAGTAATGGCGGATCCCTTTATCTCTACTCGGTTAGAAGATAAGTTGCCAACCACAGATCTACACATGGATATGGATCGGGCTATAGTATTGTTAGACAAAGCCACAAGGGTTATTTTTGTTTATTTTTGTTTTGATATGAGAAGAATTGCAACTAAAAATAGTTTGCCAATGCTCTTGATACCAATTTCAAGTGGGCCCTACGGAGCAGGTTACAATGGAGAAACTGTAATGCTGCCAGTGAATAATAGAGATCAAAAACTAATTCCAAATAAAAATATAATACAACCATACAATGGGTTGATAGAAAAGAATTGACACATGCATATAAATCATGTATAGTATTTTTCAATCCAAAACTTTGAGCTGTAAATTTTTCTATTCATAGAAATAGATTTATAAATTTGGATCTACAAAGATTTTTTTCAGAAAATAAATTTTTCAAATGATTTGTAGAATTTTAAATGATTGCAGATTTAGAAGAGATTTGCAATCAAACAAAAATAAATGTGATATACTCATTATAAATTCATAGAGATTATATGACAGAAAACCCATAATTACACACACAACAATGGAATAAGCACATGCAAGACACTTACCTTAAGAAAAACCTTTCATGTTCTTCTGAGCAGTGATGCTCATAACTCTCAGCAGTGGGCCACCCTGGAGCTCTAGCTAAACTCTACTAGTGAAAAAGGGAAAACTAGGCGAGTGTAAGGTCTGATAAGCAACATAACTGTTCCATTCAAGGTGCCTACTATCTTTGATTTTCTACATGCTTGTCCCACCGCACGAAGTGTGCCCCTTCTCCACTAAATATTCCCTCAGTTGCCCCACTCCTAGTACCAATTTCCCAGGGAACAACTCTGTCTCTCTCCCGAGAGAATTTCTCTCGCTATATGGCCTGCCAATAGCTTCTTCCATCCAACTCTCGCTATAACATTACAAGTACACATTTCCTATTTTCTAGACTTAGGATATATATAAAAATATCTACTACATTAACTTTAAGGAATAATATTATAATATTCCAATGGGATTAAACCCCTAGTTTAGCACCTTCCTAGACTCTTAGCCCCCCTTTATCTTTCTAGGTGGTACACATTTCCTACTTTCTAGACTTAGGATATATATAAAAATATGTACTACTTTAGCTTTAAGGAATAATATTATAATATTCCAATGAGATTAAGCCCCTAGCTTAGCACCTTCCTAGACTCTTAGCCCCCATTTACCTTTCTAGGTGGAGTTTACCATATTACAAAAATAGGTTTACTGACCATCGCATAAGCCTTCTACCTATAAATAAAAAATAATTATTTTTTTAAAGATGTTTCTTTCTTTAATGAAGAAATCCAAACTAAAACTTTGAAGTCTTTCTTTTTCAATAATACACTATAATGGCCTTTCCATTATCATAGCCTTCTTATCACTATATAGCTATAGCTATGATACCATGTAAACATTCACCAAATATCCTTAAACACCATAGATATGATAACATGTTAACATTCACCCGATATCTTTAAGCACACAATTTTATTAATGAAAAAAGTATTATTATATAATACATGAGATGCATAATATATAAATAACTTTTGTAACTTTATCTCAACGTGCAATGTGTTTAAACACACAATTTTATTAATGAAAAAAATATTATTATATAATAAGTGAGATACATAATATATAAATAACTTTTATAACTTTATCTCAACATTCAATGTTGTGTATGTGGACATCCCATTACAAGTTAAATCTCAACATTGCATGTTGTGTATGTGGACATCCCATTACAAGTTAACTATAATCACTTTAACAAAAAACAATCTCTCTTACAAAATATATAACTTCTAAAAATAACTTTATTATAAATATTATAAGAAAACCTATCTGAAATACCTATTAAAGTTAACGAGATAACAAAAAGCCACATGAAAATATTATTCGGAAACTAAAGCCTTGAATAACCAACCTAACCCTAAAATTCATGACCAGATCAGATATTGTCATGCGGATTTGAAAATTTTCATCCTCCATTTCATGATGAATCAGTGTCGATAGCAGTCTCGATCGATGGTAACGAATACTTTAGTTACCAAAGCTGGTCTGCTGCGACTGACCGGTGCAACTCTCTCAATAGCATAGTTTGAGAGTCCAAGAATGTCTATTTTGGCGCAGCTCAGATCTACCTCCAACCTTACACTCCACCTGCTCGCATCGATATCTCCAACCATCCGATTCGATGTGACTGTCACAGGCAGTACAAGTGTATGCTTTCTCCATGAAGGAGGCGAAGGGGGTAATAAAGACGAACCGATTTTTTCTGAAAGAAAATGCAAACGAAAATGATAGTGTCGTCGCTGGGCCCGAATTAGCCCTGCATTGTCTTTATCTATATGAGCTGGGAGGAAGATTAGATTTCCACGCTTTTGACACCGCGAATAAACAAAGATTAAACATGAACCAAGTAGACTTAGAGTTGGTCCTTACCTTCCTGTTTTTATTTCAGCCACTTGAGAAATGTAATGTCGGGAGAGACCTGTACAGAAACTTGTCGCATTTGCATCTGACATTATTTCCGACACTCGAGAAATGTCATGTCGGGAGAGACCTCTAGTCAAAGTTGTCGCATTTGCGTCCGACTTTTTTTCAGCCACTCGAGAAATGTGTCGGAAAACACTTGTAGGCAAACCTCGATATATGTGATGGCGGGAGACACTTTTACTCAAACTTGTAGCATTTGCATCCGATTTTATTTCAGCGACTCGAGAAATGGGATGTCGGGAGAGGCTTGTAGGCAAACTCGTCGCATTTGCATCCGACTTTGGCTGTAATTGGATTGTCATTATGACTTTTCTTTCTTCATTCAAAGCACCGTGTCATAATCTGAAGTGAATTCAATTCAGTGTTTAAGTTCAAGGCCGACATATAACATGAAATCATATTCAGCTTCATGGAATATTCAGGGTATATTACTTTTGAAATTTTTTATAATTTTCAAATCATATTCAGCATCATGGAATATATCCTATTACTTTCAACATTTTAAAATTTATTCAACGGAATATTTTACTCTCAATATTTTCCTAAAACTCTGGAGTGGCTAAGTGCATATATAATCTAATATAATAATGATATTGTCACTTAATAAATTAATAATGCTTCGTAGAATAAAAAATGAAAATTTTCCCATTCCCATTATGCATGGTGCTTGGTTTTTCGTTCAATTTTTCTAAGCATGTAATGTTTGATTTCTCATGTTGGATTTTTTAATATCTTAGTGTTAGTTAGGTTGAGTTGTAATCTATTAATAATAATAATTTAAATTTAAGGTTGTAATTTAGTTAAATATTAAATTGATGTATGAGATTATTTTGTTTGTTTGATACATGTTGGATTTTTTAATATTTTAGTGTTAGTTAGGTTGAGTTGTAATCTAATAATAATAATAATTTAAATTTAAAGTTGAAATTTAGTTAAATATTAAATTGATGTATGAGATTATTTTGTTTGTTTGATACAAGTTTTTCTTTACATAATCATTTGATTAATTAACTTTAAAGTGATTTGCATTAACTATTTTTATTAAGCAAGTATACAATACATCAAGCATCATTAATTCTTATCCAATTTAATATATTAATTAATGTTTTTAGCTTGTAGAAATTTAAAAACAATATCCCCTTTTTATTTTTTCAAGCTATTGGTCATCCTAAATTGAAATTGTAAAAAGGTCAGTAACTAATGATAAAGAATGTCCTAGTTTAAACTTTCTACATTTTGATGTAGGAGCATCATTGGCAAGCATGCAAAGGCGGGACAACTCAACACGTGAGAGTTCTTCCATAACTTCAACGTTGGCAGTTGTAGCCGACTTTGAAATCCGCCTTAACTCAGCGCCAGAATTTTCCTTTGGAGGCATGCTTGAACCAATGTCGAATTTTACCCTTTGAGGCACGTTTTGAAAATTGTAAATAGAGCAGGAGTTTCCACTACGGCTTTGGAATGCGACTGAACTAAGATAGGGTAGGATGAATTTTAGAGTAGGCAAGTAGCCAGGGGAAACCCTACAAATATATTTTCTAAGTTAAGTAGAAGTTTGTATGCCCAGTTGGGAGAGCGACAACATAGAGAGAAATTGGTTGTAAGAGAGAACTACGAGTTGGTAGGAGATCTCATTTTTTGAGTTACTATAATTTGAATGTATTATGTAGCCATTTTCGGCACTTGTGAATATAACAGAAAGAAAATTGATCCAAACGTATGGTGTGTGGACTGTGTGTCTTTTCCTGTCATTTCTGCTTTCATGAACAAGTGGATGGAACAGTGCATGTTAGTGTTCTAGTTTCAATTGTTTCTCTTCATTTGAAGCTATGCAAGGTGTGCATCGAGCCAAAGAGGAACGCAAGGAAATCGGGAGGAATTTCTTTGTAAGAAATCCCTTAGATCTGAGTTATCGAGAGCCATTAGATGCAAGGAGTGCGCGGGAAATCGAAGTCGACATCAGACGAAGCTCAAGGGGAATAATGCTTTGGGAAAGTGTTGTCGAAACCTTCGAGGAATTAGAAAACATTCTAATTCTGAGGCGAGTAAAAGCCTAGGAGGAAAAACACCGTCGATCCTTGGATCACGACAGAGAATCCCGCAGATCGTCTGATATGAGATAAGGGTGCAGGTTTTAACACTGCGTAGACCCAGGAGGGGAGATCTCGAAGATCTTAACGGACGGTGGAGAGAGCCCAAGGAGTAGCATCGAAACCCCATAGGCCCTAGGATCTAGTGGAGCTATGATGGGGGTTAGCAGCAAAGATCTTTCTATGCCCAAATCTCGGGAGGGATACGACCGTCGATCCCAGATTGATCTGGACTGTCAGTACATTTCGCAAAATCGAGTATCGCGAGTTGGAAGGGTGGAGTCCATTGCCATTCAAAACCTTGAATCATGAAATCACGATTAGACCTGAACTGTTGGATCAGGAAGAGAAGTGAGAGTCGTTGATCAAGCGTCTCAAGCCTTCGGCATTTCGATGACTAGGTGGAGTAGTGGCCAGACTTCGCATCGAATGAAGTTTTTAAATGCGAAATGTCAAAATGATCATAGACGCCGTCCCAAGAGAGACCTGAGCCATGGATCTTGCCTCATCATGATTTCGACGTTCGCGACTTAGAGGGGTCAGGCACCTTGTATCGCAAGGTTCTGATATCGTGAATCACGACGTGCTTTCGTGGAAAAGCCTGTGTTCATGGGTGTTTGGTCACGTGAGTTGGGAAAGGGGACGAGCTAACCTTTGTTAGCCCTCGTCAGAGTTTCGGGACTTGGAAGACCCAAGGTATTGCCGTATTCCAAAGCTTGGGATCATAAAATGCGACGCGCCTTTTAGGCCAAGTTCGTGGTCATGCCCATGGTCACGAGGAGTGGGGAGTGTGAGCCTAGTGCTTGGTTGCACAAACAAACACATAGAAAGACCTGTGGATGAGAAGAGGGAGGTTCCAGCTTGGAACCAGAATAACCATTTTGGCTCCAAAACCAAAAGATCCTAACCAGGAGGTCGCGCAACCCTTAGGGGGGATAAGGGGCCTGCATCAGGTGGTATAAGAGCCTAAGTTCTTCGTCTGTAGACTTCAGGCGAAAGAAAAAGAGGAGACAGAGAATTCACAAGAGTACTCTTTGTGTGACATATAGTCAACACAATGCCGCCAAGAAGACGCGAGCCACCTTTAGCCAACTGTGTTGTAGAGAGTGAGATGCAAGAGCTTCGTGCTCGATTGGAAACAATGGAAGCAACAAAGAGAAGAGAACTTGACGTTGGGGATGAAAGTGATGCAGAAAGTGAAGAGGTTGAGGTTGAAAAAGCTGCAGGAGAGGATGTTGCAGAAGAACGTTTGTTGAGAGCAGTTGCCAGATTGAGAAGCAGAGCTAAGATAGAGGTTCCCATGTATGAGGGAAATCTAGATGTTGAAGAACTACTGGACCGGATAAGGTCCATGGACAAACACTTTGACAATGAATATTTCGATGAGGAGAAAAAGGTGAAGCAGGCAGTCACCAGGCTAAAAGGGCATGCAACACTGTGGTGGGACGAATTGGAGGCTGAGAGGAGAAGTAAAGGAAAATAGAGGATAAAGAGTTGGGGCATAATGGTAGCCAAACTAAAGGCTAAGTTCATACCGAAAGACTACTAGATTAATCTGTTCAAGAAGCTACAAAACTTGAGACAAAAAGGGATGACAGTCAAGGAGTACACCGAGGAGTTCTACCGATTGAACATCAGAACTGGACAAAGGGAGAGAAATGAAGAAAGAGTCGCAAGATATATAAATGGCTTGAGATATGAAATCTAGGATGAGCTTAGCATGATGCCAGTGAAGACTGTGGAATATGCTTATCAGTTTGCACTGAAGGCAGAGGAGAAGCTGGACATAAAATAGAACCAACGAGGAAGAGGTAAAGGCTCGGTCCCAAGAAAAGGCAATGTATTTGACCGTGACAAGACACATCAGTCTAAGGATGAGGCTGAGAAACCACACAATAATTTGGAATGAGGGGGAAGTTCACAAGAAAGACAAAATGGTGGAAGAAACTCTTCTAGAGGAAGAGGCAGAGGAGGAGTAAGATGTTATAACTATGGAAAGATATGGTAGATGTCTTGGGAATGTCCCGAGAAGAAAAAGGAAAGAGGAGAAGCTCACATTTCAGAAGCACAACAAATATATGTTGAAGGAAAAGGAGCATATGATGGAGCATCCGTGATGTTGAGAAAAGTTCTCTTAAAACCAGAGGCAAAAATTGAAAAGCCAGTGTAGAGAAACAGTCCCTTCAGGACAACTTGCAAGACTAAGGATAAAGTATGCAAGGTGATCATTGACAGTGGGAGTACTAACAACCTAGTATCCACAAAGATGGTGGAGAAATTGGAGCTAAATACAACTGTGCATCCAAGGCCATACAAAGTCTCATGGCTACAAAAAGGACACCAGGTAATGATCACTAAAAAATGCCTGGTTGAAATTAAAATAGGAGGATATAAAGATGAAATCCTATGTGAAGTAATTCCCATGGACGTATGCCACATTTTGTTGGGAAGACCATGGCAGTTTGACTGAAATGCCATTCACAATGGAAGGAAGAATACATATACATTGGAGAAGAATGGTAGGATGCATATGTTGCTACTAATGGAGGAGAAGAGAGTGAAAGAGGAAGACAACACCAACATACTTCTCATGAGTGGGAAGGAACTCCTGAAAGAAGTCAATGAAGAAAAGGAGATGCAGTTCATTATGGTGAGGAAGCCCAGAGTCATCCTTACGAGTACGTCAATGGATGATTTGCCTGAAGAAGTTATGGAGCTGCTGGATAATTTTGTTGATATAGTGGTGGATGAGCTACCAAACTCATTTCTTCCCATCAGGAGTATCAGTCATCATATTGACTTGATACCAAGAGCAAGCCTACTAAACAAAGCAATGTATAGACTAACACCTCGAGAGAATGAGGAGGTGAAGAACCAAGTCCAAGAGTTGTTGGATAAGGGTTTAGTCAAACAAAGTTTGAGCCCATGCGCAATACCAACTGTGTTAAGCCCAAATAAATATGGAGGATGGAGAATGTGCACAAACTTGAGAGCCATCAATAAGATCACCATCAGGTACATATTTCCTTTACCGAGAACGGATGATCTAATGGATTGCTTAAGTGGAGCAAATTTATTTTCTAAGATAGATCTGAAAAGTGGATATCACCAGATCAAGATGCGAGAAGGTGATGAGTGGAAAACAACATTTAAGACGAATGAAGGTCTATATGAGTGCCTGGTTATTCCATTTGTCTTAACTAATGTCCCGAGCACTTTTATGAGGCTGATGAATGAAATTCTAAAAGATTTCATTGGTAAGTTCATGGTTGTATATATGGACGATACACTAGTTTTTAGCAAGACTAAAGGGGAGCATTTGAGGCACCTAACACTAGTAATGAGGAGGCTACAGCAGGAGAAGCTGCTAAACAATCTGAAGAAGTCCTCTTTTATAAAGACAGAGCTCATTTACTTGGGTTTTGTGATCTCCTCGAATGAACTGAAGATGGATCTAGAGAAGGTGAAAGCGATCAGGGAATGGTCGTCACCAAGGAGCATGTTCGAGGTAAGGAGATTTCATGGTTTAACAAGCTTTTATAGAAAGTTCATTAGGGGCTTCAGTGGGATTTGTGCACCCATGATGGATACAGTGAAGAAGCGACACAAATATTTTAAATGGACAGAGGAGGTTGAAGGGAGCTTCAATATACTAAAGGAGAAGATAACATAACAACCAATCCTGGTCTTGCCGAATTTTGGGAAGACATTTCAGGTAAGATACGATGCAAGTTGAGTTGGAATAAGAGCAGTTCTAAGTCAGGACAATCGACCTATTGCCTATTTCAGCGAGAAGATGAATGAGACTAAGAGGAAATACTCCACATATGACAAGGAGTTCTATGCCATAATTTAAGCCTTGAAAAAATGGAGGCATTATCTTGTCCCGTAGGAGTTTGTCTTGTATAGAGATAACCTAGCTTTGCAATTCATAACCCAATAAGAAAAACTGAATCAGAGGCATGCAAAATGGGTTGAATTTATGAAAATTTTTACTTTTTTCATAAAACATATTGTTGGGAATTCTAACAAGCTTGTTGATGTGTTAAGCAGGAGATGTTTAATTCTACAGGAATTCTAGGTGAAGACCTTGGGGTTTAAATACCTTAAGGATATATATTGTGATGATACAGATTTCAAGGAGGCCTACGAAGCATGTACAGGCCCTGTAATGAGAGATAGATGTCAGTGGACAAAGTATATGGTTCAGGAAAGATTATTGTTTAGAGGAAATCAATTGTGCATACCAAGATGCTCAATGTGGGACAATCTTCTGAAGGAGAAGCATAGTGGAGGATTGGCTGGACATTTCGTCACAGTTGACCAGTTCATACTATTGGCCAGGTATGAGAACAGAGGTGATAAATTTTGTGAACAGATGCAGGATTTGCCAACATGCAAAGGGGAAAAGATAGAACACTGGATTGTATCAACCATTGCCAATACTAAAGAAACCTTGCAATGCAATAAGCATGGATTTTGTGTTGGGATTTCCAAGAAAACAAAGGGGATTTGATTCCATATTTGTGGTGGTGGATAGGTTTTCAAAGATGACACATTTCATCCCATGCCAGAAGATCAGTGATGCAACACATGTTGCAATTTTTTTTTCCAGAGAAGTTGTGAGACTTCACGGCCTACCCAGGAGCATTGTCTCAGACAGAGACACACAATTTGTTGGTCACTTTTGAAGGACGTTGTGGAAGAAGATGGGGACCTATTTGTCCTTCATGTCATCTTATCACCCTCAGATAGATGAGCATACTGAAGTGGTAAATAGAAGTTTGGAAAACTTATTAAAGAGTCTGGTTACTGAACATCATTACCAGTGGGATTAGATTCTTCCACAAGAAGAATTTGCATACAATGACTCACCAAATAGGAGCACTAGAAGGAGCCCATTCCAAATACTCTATGGAATGCAACCCAGGGGAGTATATGAGTTGACTTGGAACAGGGAGAGATCAGAAGCGTTGGAGCAGAATATTTTGCTGCTGAAATGCAGAAACTCCATAGCTAGATCATAGAACAATTATAGAGTTATAACCAGAAATACAAGCACAAATTCGATAAGCATCACAGGGAACTTCAATTTGAAGTGGGAGATCAGATTCTAGCACATATCAGGAAGGAAAGGTTCCTTCAGGGAACATATAACAAATTGAAGGTGAAGAAAATAGGACCCTGCAAGATCTTGAGGAAGTTTGATGCAAATGCCTATGAGATCGAGCTACCAGATGGTGTGGGCATTTCGCCCATATTCAATGTCTCAGACTTGTATCCTTATAGGAAAGACAATACATAAGGATCGAAAGATCAGGGAAAGATTCAGTGGGAGAAGAAGATGTCTGTGGAAGAAAAGCCACAGATGGAGAAGATTCTGGATCAAAGGATTGGCAAGAAGACTAGGAGATAGAATAGTTTTGAGTATGTGGTCAAATGGAAGGGACACCCAAAAGAAGATGCCAGTTGGGAAAACGAATTTTTTATCCAGAAGTAGGGAAAGTTAGTAGAGGAGCTCATGGACAGGAGTCCATGAATTTTTGTCAAGGGGAGTATGATGCAAGAGAATTGTTGGCAAGTGCGCAAAGGAAGGACTACTCAACACGTGAGATTTCTTCCAGAACTTCAATGTTGGCAGTTGCAGCCGACTTTGAAATCTGCCTTAACTCTGTGCCAAAATTTTCCTTTGGAGGCATGCTTGAACCAGTGCTGAATTTTACCCTTCAAGGCATGTTTTGAAAATTGTAAACAAAGTAGGATTTTCCACTACGACTCTGGAATGCAACAGAACTAAGATAGTGTAGGATGAATTTTAGAGTAGGCAAGTATTGACAGGAAACCCTAGAAATATTTTTTTCTAAGTTAAGTAGAAGTTTGTATGCCCAATTGGGAGAGCGACAACATCGAGAGAAATTGGCTGTAAGAGAGAACCGCGAGTTGGAAGGAGATCTCAACTTTTTATTTAGTGTAATTTGATTGTATTATGTAGCCATTTTTAGCACTTGTGAATATAACAGAAGGAAAATTGATCCAAACGTATGGTGTGTGGACTCTGTGTGTTTTCCTGTCATTTCTATATTCATGAACAAGTGGGTGGGACTGTGCATGTTAGTGTTCCAGTTTCAATTGTTTCTCTTCATTTGAAGCTCTGCAAGGTGTGCATCGAGCCAAAGAGGAACACAAGGAAATCGAGAGGAATTTCTCTGCGAGAAATCCATGGGATCTGAGTTATCAAGATCCCTTAGATGCAAGGAGTGAGTGGGAAATCGAAGTCAACATCAGACGAATATCAAGGGGAATAACGCTTTGGGAAAGTGTTGTTGAGATCCATGAACCCATTCCCTAGGAGAAACGAAGGTCAAAACCTTCGAGGAATTAGAAAACATTCTAAGTCTGAGGTGAGTAAAAGCCCAGGGGGGCAAAAATCATCGATCATTGGATCACGGCAAAGAATCTCGCAGACCATCTGATATGAGATAAGGGAACATATTTTAACACTGCATAGACCCGGGAGGGGATATCTCGAAGATATTAATGGATGGTGGAGAGAGCTCGAGGAGTAGCATCGAAACCCCATAGGCCCTTGGATCTAGCGGAGCTACGAGGGGGGTTAGCGGCGAAGATCTTTCTATGCCCAAAGCTCAGGAGGGATAACGACCGTCGATCCCAGATAGATCTGGACCGTCGGTCCATTTCGAGAAATCGAGTATTGCGAGTTGGGAGGGTGGAGTCCCTTTCCCTTCAAAACCCCGAATCCTTAAATTGTGATTAGAATTGAACCATTGTATCAAGAAGAGGAGTGAGATTCGTTGATCAAGAGCCTCAATCTTTCGATATTTCGATGATCGGGTGGAGTAGTATCCAGACTTTGTGTCGACTGAAGTCGCGAAACACAAAACGTCGAAATGATCATAGCCGTCATCCTAGGAGAGACCTGAGTCATGGATATCGCCTAATTGTGATTTCGACATTCGGGAATTGGAGGGGTCAGGCGCCTTGTATCGCAAGGTTCCGATATCACGAACCGTGATGCGCTTTTGTGAAAAATCATGTGGTCATGTGAGTTGGGAAAAGGGAGGATCTCACCTCCGTTAGCCCTCATCAAACTTTTGGGACTTGGAAGACCCAAGGTCTCGTCGTATTGCAAAGCCTAGGGTTGCAAAATGTGACACGCCTTTTGGGCCAAGTCCGTGGTCGTGCCCATGGTCACTAGGAGTGGGGAGCATGAGCCTAGCGCTTGGTTGCGCAAGAAAACACAGAGAATGACCTGTGGATTAGAAGAGGGAGGTTCCAACTTGGAACTAGAAGAGCCATTTTGGCTCCGGAACCAGAAGATCCTGACTGGGAGGTCGCGTAGACCTTAGGGGGGATAGGGGGTCTATATCACATTTTATCTCTTTTTTTAGGGTATGTTTTTCTAATGAGTTTTACCCAAAAATTTCCTATAAATTTAGAAGAATAGTTAAAATTGCATATTTTAGTAGTTAAAATTACATATTCTAAGGGTCCACTCAGTTTTTTGAAAATGTTGAATGAATCTATGCATTCAAAAATGTAATTTAAACAATATAAAATTGTAAATTTACCAACAATTATATTGATATATTTATATGATAATTACCCAAAAAAAAATAAAAAAATAAAACTTCTAAACTACCCACTAAAAACAATTATTTAACTAGCTTTAAAAACATTATTTAAGACAGCTTATATTTTTTCCCTAAAATAATGTTTAAAAGGTGTTATACCATACATACATTTGTGATTGTTTATTATAGATTATTAATTAAAAATATGATAAAATATCACTTTTTGGGAAAATAGATTTTTTTTTTTCATTTTATTCATTTAAATATATTATTTAAAATAATTAGAAAAATTATTTAATAAATATGCCTAATTTGTATTTACCTTCAATATAGATAAAAATACAAATTGAAAATGTCTTTAAAGAAAAAGTCTCAAGTTACCATTAAACAATTTTTGCAATGTTCAATCTTAATGTAGGATTCTATCAAAAAGGAATTTAGAGGAAAGCTTTGATTTTGATTTGAAAGTAATTAAAAAGTTAATTAAAAAAAAAGATTGATGAGAACTAAGTATATATAAAACATGTCAAAACTAAATTTTAGAGATACTTGGAAGACAAAATATCCTTGAGTAAAAAGTTTATTTTATGAAAGTAAATATGTTATGAATGATTTGAAACATACAAAGTACATGGTCCATGGCACATGGTAATAGATATGTTTCAATCCAAAATGATGTAATTCTACTTATGCAAAGTAAATTTCTTCCAAAATATCCTTGAGTAAAAAGTTTATTTTATGAAAGTAAATATGTTATGAATGATTTGAAACATACAAAGTACATGGTCCATGGCACATGGTAATAGATATGTTTCAATCCAAAATGATGTAATTCTACTTATGCAAAGTAAATTTCTCATAAGATGTTAAGAACACAATAAATTTTTGAGAATAAAAAAATGAAATCAAATCAATCATGCCTATAAGGAGAGGATTACTACAACAATGAAACTTCCAAATTGGGTGGCTCAACAAGATTTTTTTATATTTCAACATAGGAGTTTTTGTGTTTCCTTATCATGTCATTAAATGTGTCAAACATGCTAAAAAATGTAGATTATTCATCATATACAAATTGAATAACACTAAATGAATTTATTCTTTCTATTTTTGAATACCTTATTCTTTCTATTTTTTTTTATTTTTTATATTTCAACATAAAAGTCTTTGTGTTCCCTTGTTATGTCATTAAATGTATCAAACATGCTAAAAAAAATGTAAATTATTCATCATATACAAATCGAATGACAATAAATGAATTTATTCTTTCTATTTTTGAATACCTTGAAAGGATAGAAATTAAGAGAAACCTAGAAAGTGCTTTCAACTCTTTTATATGGGATGAAAGTAATGCTAAATATTCCTTTCTTCTCTTTTATGTTGGATGAATGTAGTGACTCTCGCTCAGAAAACATCTTATTATTTATGCAAAATGTATAGATTTAGAGGAGTTAAGAGAACCCATTTCACAATTTGTGAAGCTTATAAATGTATTTGATGGTAAAGAAAAAGCAATTTATAAGGAAATGAGAAAACTAATGTTTGAAACGAAAATATCAAATATAAAATTGGTCATGGTGATTACTCAAAGATTGCGAATGAAAATGGATTCGTTACTTTATTGAAAAAATATGCGTCAAATTTGATGTATGCTCATTGCAGTGCTAATCAAAAGTAACGAGTAGCATCACATGCTTCAAAAAGATTTTCTTAGTCATATTTTGTAGATAAATTGACAAACAAAATATATTCTTGGGTCCAGTATTCAACTAAGGGAAATATTGAACTTGTGGCATTATAACAAATGATGGAGATTGAAATTTTCCATTATATTCAATTTCATGGAGTTAGATAGTTATCTAGTGGGCAAGTTGTTGAAAGACTAATAAAATTGGTGTCTACTATATTAATCAGTTTTATGAAAAAAAAAAAAAATAACTATTAGTATTAGAGAATTTTTCTATACAGTTTTTCGTATATATGTTTGTTTTTATAATGCGAGTTAAACAATTTAAAAAAAAATTTCAAGAGAAGCACATTGATATCACTTCTCTCAAAACAACTCTTAATGTCAATGCCAACACTTTGAGGAGATTATTCATGATATATTTATAAATAGTACCTATTACTTATCCAATTTTTTAGAGCCATCTAAATCAGGTTATCTAAAAATCAAGGATAAATAAGGAATTGTTCATAAACATGAATTGCTTTACACAAGAATTCCATAGATTCACAATGATCATGCTAAATAAAAAACCCTTGCATTTATAGTTCAGTAGAGAGTTGTAAAATAAAAAAAAGCTTGCATGTATAGTTCAGTAGAGAGTTGTAAGCAACTCACGATGGAATATTGTGAAAATATTATAGATTGTGGGAACAAAAGATTTATGTGTTTTTCTACTTTCAATGCTATTAAGTTATTAAATCAATTAGTATTAATTCTAATTATTTTTAATAGATTGGGATAAATTCTGAAACAGGAAAAATAAAGAATAACTTAAATCATATTTGTAGTTTATTTTTTAATAGTGTTCTATACCATATGAATAAGTAGGATACATCATATTTTTTAAATGTATTTTATTAAAGAATTGTTGTACTTCAAAAGTTTTATTAACCGGATTATAGGGATGAGTTCATGGCTGACAAGGCAAATGTATTTTATTAAAGAATTGTTGTACTTCAAAAGTTTTATTAGCCGGATTATAGGGATGAGTTCATGGCTGACAAGGCATTACTTTGGTTTGATTTTTATTTTTTTTTAAATTTTACCAAGTTTAATAGAATAGTTTGTATTTTTTCACTTAAATAATAACATTAATATTGTTTAACTATATTACTATTGATTATAAAATTAAGAGTGTTATTATACACCTGACCACAAAGTTCTATCAATGTTTAATGCATTTGATAATAGTTTTTCATACTTGATGCTGATTTTAAATTTGTGTCACTACATGTTCTATCAAGCGATACATTCAAACTCCAAATCCTAAGGCAGAGTTTTATCAGCGTTTAATAAAGGATATTGGTTTTCCATACCCAATGATATATTTTAATTAGGAGTTTTATCAACATTTAATGCACGATAGTGATTTTCAATACCCAAGTTTTCAACTACAAAGTTTAATATCCGTTAGTACACATTCTAAAAAACGGTTCCCATACACTTTAATTACACCGAAAGGCATATACCTATTGACAATGGGCAGATTTAATAGGGGTTTAGTGTTTAATAAGTTTTCTATGGACAGAATTAAATATGGCTGGAATATTCTTAGTAGTCACACAAAATAAATGACTTTGATTTCAATCATTAACTTCCTAGCTATTATAAAGACATCAGTTTATGTGTTTACTTTTTTACATTTACCTAATCATATTTAAAAATTACTTTAATAGCTAACTGATTGCCACCTAAGTGATTAACATAAATTAAAATATTAACACCAGATAAATGAAACTCAACCATTTATTTGTTAATCAATAATAAAATTCAATATATTCTTTTAAGGATTCTTTTCATCTTATCAGCCTTTCGGGTTGATCAGCCACAATTATGTGGCTGTGCTAGTATCTTATTATAACTAAAACTACACACGGAAAAGCTCCATTATCATAGCAAGTATTATCCATCACTCACTAAGCCAATAATTTGCATTAGCCAATAATTTGCTAATGTAAGTGGATAGTAACCCATATCAATTCAAGAATGAATCATTGATATCCATGGATTACAAGAAACACTTCGTTCGATACTTTGCCGAAAAAACTGCATCCGACTTCTATACGTGCACGCATTGTCAAACTAACATCCATGTGCACGGCCAGTAATTTATTAAAGGTAGGTGGAAGGACGTACTCCACATGAAATTAGTTTTAATGCAAATTGTAGCTTCATGCGTCCATTTGAATTTGAATTTGAATTTTGATGTCCCGCATCATCGAATTTGTACATACAAAAAGAAAAATGATAGCCTTCTGGCTTTAATCTCAATTACTGAGGGAGCTGTGCTGACAGTCATTTCTCTTTCGAGGTTTTTGATCATTTGTCTCCTGTCGACGAAGAGGAACCATGATGCTGAACACAATCAGTTCGTAAAGAGGAGGAACATAAACGTCATGAGCGTAACCGCGAGACCAAACCCGGGCGCATTGTGGTTCAGCATACAAGAGGTCAAGGCTTCCACCCATAGTTTCAACCCTGCAAATCTCATCGGAGTTCACTGCATTCGTAAGCGTAGCGATCAAGCGGTGGTCTTGTATTTGAGCCAGTAATAGAAATAGAAATAGCACCACATATTGCTTCTCCAACGACCTAGATCTCCTCCGAGGACATTTCCAACGACCTAGATCTCCTCCGAGGACATTTCCAGAACGTATGGCCTAGGAATTTGTTAAAATTCATGAGAGCAGAGGCACATAGTATTCACACATAATTACCTTATCATATTGAACATATACATACGTACATATATAGTTGAACTCAGATTCAACTTACCCCAAACATAGCTACCCCAAACAGAGAATATCTCAACAACTCCTACAAATCTTCAACTAACTCCAAACCAATCCCTAAATTAATCATTAATTCTAACACCCTCCCTTAATGATTACATTACAAATAAACCACATATTACAATTCTCAAATCACAACATAGATCTCTGTCTGATCTGGTCTTCATCAGCTCCTACACCCACTCTGATGCCTCTGGACTGCGCTCT
>JASDQU010310117.1:57494-76845 GCA_032191745.1 Picea mariana | reverse complement strand
AACCATAAGCAGATCAATTAGCATGTATACACAGAAAGCATCATAACACCATGAATCTGAATCAAAGCTTCATATATTAATTTAGAACTTTTGTACATGGGTTCTTCTCTATAACTCTCTACTACTACACTCTTCTACAACTCTCTTCTTCTCTATTCTAAAGTTCTTAATTCATCTAATTCCGATTGATACAATGATACAAAGATGAGGGTGTCTATATTCGTTTTCCCTATGTTCCTAAAACTATCTAATCTGGAATTTAAATCTACCTACTTTCATTAACTATGCATAAATGCCTTAAATTTTTACAGATGAGAGCAATTTCTCATGATCTTCTTACAATATGTGAGTAGGCCTCCTTTTAACCATTACATTTAATGTTTTCAAAAATATCTCAAAACGTGAGAAAATGCGTGTCGCAAATTCCAGCTGTCTTTCACCTCCACGCTCACTTGACTTCTTACGATGCTCTTGCATCAGTACACTTTCACCAAAGATACCATGGAAAATAAGAACACCAGGTATATCTTCAAATCCTGCATCTCAATTTACTTCATATTTTCCTGGTCAACAGTATCCACCATAATACTTGGATCCTACTATGCCTTGGAAAGGATGGCCCCTACAAAAGGTCCAAACTAATTATTAGCAACATGGATGGCAAGGACCCAAATATGGTAACATTCATGTCTATACCTATCCTACACCACCATAACCATCATACTCTTAACAATATTCACAACAATTGTATCCTCCACAAGTTCAAATTTCATATCCTACACAACCAAAATCCCAACAAACTGAATTACCTCAAATGTTACAACTCACACAACCCCAACAACTACAAGTTCCATCCACCCAAACTACAAGACCCACATAATATCCTAACCAACCAATTCCCAACCCTAATAATAAGGTAGCTTAGCATGTTTTCAACACCACGTTACAACCATTTCCCGCCTATCTGGTCACCCTAGTGGGCCTACAATAAGTTCAACTTAGATCAGGAAAGGTCATCAATAAGAACTCTCCTACAATTATTGAAGAAGAGTTAGAGGAGGCAACTCTTAATATAATAAATTATAATGTTTAAATAAGGAAAAATTACCCACGGTTAGAGCTTCCCTAGTCATCCAATTTCCCTCCCCACATGAAAAGGTTAAGATTGAAAAAACCAATTGCTCGCCTTGAATTTGACTTGATCTCTGAATTAAGGAAATTTTTATTCAAATTCCCTTTATTACAGGCTATTAAAGATATAAAAATTTATTTTAAAACCATTAGGGAAATTTGTGTAAAGAAACCCATCATAAAGAAGATCGAACCAACAAAAATCTAATTTGCAAGGAGATCAATAGATCTCATGTTAGGACAATGTTTTATGAAAAACTATCAAGACCTTGACAACCTAATTGTTTCAGTGTGAATCAATGATGTTCTCATCCCAGGCAGTCTTATTGACTTATGTGACTCCATCATACCATGACTCGATAGACCATGGAATAATTACAGTTACTTAACCTTCGTCCTACACCCACTATTTTAGAATTAGCAAGTTGATCCTAGATTAAACCCAAGAGTGTATTGGATGATGTGATTATTTCATTATACTCATGGGATTACCCTATTGATTCATGGTATTGTATATTAATACATATTTATGGGGGAATTCCATGATCTTAGGAATACCATGAATGGCCACCGAAAATGAATTTATTAGCTGTAGGTCCAGGAACATGCTTATTTCTTAGGGAGATTCACTGAAAATTTTTACTTTGTATCCTACTGGAAAATATTATCATGATATTGAAAACACTCTATGGCTAGACACCACCAATAATGATGAAGAAAATGTTCAACCTATTTCTGAAATAGATCAAATTATGTAATTCAAAGAACACACTGAAGAAGATCAGATTCATAGTTTTTTAGGTACATTTAAATCCCTTGCAAAATTCCTATTTATTACTTGATCATATTTTCATATCATATTTTTATTTCATATTTTCAAGAAAATTGTGATTTGAATGCTTCCTCATCACTACAATTTCTTCAATAGTTGTTGATATGTTAGAATCAAGCACTATTCATACTGAAATTAGTCCAGGTAAATTTGTACAAATAAATTCTCAACTTGAAAAATTTTCACAGGAAGAACTAATCAAAACGTTGAAAAAATACACAAACGCCTTTGCATGGAACTATCATGATATGAATGAAATTCACCCTGACACATGCACCCATCATATCTACATTCAAATAATTCTCATCGTATTAGGAAACCTCAAAGGAAAATGAACCCAACCCTCAAAGAAATTTTCAAAGAAGCACTCCAAAAATTACTTGATGCCTAGTTTATCTACCCAATTTTAGACAACCAATGGATCACATCCCTTGTCATTGTACCTAAAAACAATGGTAAGTGGCACATTTGTGTTTTTTATAAAGAACTTAATAAATCCACTCTAAAATATTATTTCCCTCTTCCATTTATTCACCAAGTTCTTGACACATTAAGTGGTAAAATGTATTAATCTTTTATCGATGGATTTACTTGTTACAACCAAATAGGAATTCCACCCGAAGATCATGATAAGACAAATTATAAATTTCCACGGGGAACATTCTCTTACACAATGTTACCATTTGGAATATGTAATTCTATTTCCACCTTCCATAGGGAAGTTTTAGCTATCTTCTCTGGCATGATCCCCGATTGTTTGGAAGTTTATATGGACGATTTCTCTGTATATTGTAATTATTTTCATGAAGCATTAGAGAATTTAGATAAGGTTTTGATACTATTCTAGGAAAATAACATTTCTTTGAGTGATGATAAATGTCATATGTTGTAGACTATAGGTATTGTTCTTTGCCATTTGATATCTATCGTTGAAATTCGAGTTGATCTAGTCCAAATTGACTTCATAACAAAACTCCCATTTCCAAAATCTCCAAAATATGTAAGAAGGTTTTTATGTCATGCTAGTTATTATAGAAGATTTATAGAAAATTTTACAATAATATCCACTCGTTTATTTAAATTTCTCACTAAGGATGTTGATTTTTCTTGGCATAACCATTGCCAAAATGCTTTTGAGATACTGAAAGATAATCTCACACGAGAATAAATTTTTGGGGGGGACTGGTCTCTTTCCTTACACTTTTCAACATATTCCTCTTATAAGGATCTTAGATCCATGTTGGGACAACAAGAAAATAATTCATCCTAAACCATGTACTTCATTAGAAATAACTTAACACTGGATGAACTAAACTATACAGTCACGGAAAAATATTTTTTAGTAGTTTTTCATGCAATTAATAAATTCAGGAAATACATCACTGGGTGTGAGGTCTTAATTCATACTGATAACTCTACCATTAGGTACCTAATGAGTGAACCTATAACCAGTGGTAGGGTGACTAGATGTATTTTTTTGTTGCAGTGGTTTAACATTAATATTCTAGATAGAACTAGAAGAGAAAGTTTGGTAGGATATTTCCTTTATAGAATTCATAATGAGGATCAAGCAACTCTTGTGGATGAAAATTTTTCTAATGAACATTTTTTTGATGTATCTACTAACTCTATGGGGCTTGCAAATGTGGCTAACTATTTGGTTACAAAGAAATTTCCACAACATCTGTCACCCAATGAATAGAGGAGGACCATCAAACTCAGTGCCTCCTATGATTGGATTGGAGGAGACCTCTTTTGGACAAGACCTAACTTGATCATCAAATGTTTTGTCCACAAATATGAAATGTTTGATATATTGAGAGATTTTCATGATGATCCATGTGGAGGGAACTTCTCTAACAAGAGAACAACATATAAAATTATTCACATCGGCTACTATTGGCCAACCCTTTTCAAATATGCCAAACAATATGTTCAAAGTTAAAAGAGTTGTTAACAAATGGGACACCCAATAGTTTCCGATGAGATTCCTTTATAGCCCCAAGTAATGATTGATCCTTTTGAAAAATGGACTATGTATTTCATAGGGCCAATTGTTCCTAAATCGAAAAAGAAAACATATATTTTTGTGTTTACTCATTATGTTACAAGGTGCATAGAAGCCAAATCTCTTTTCCAAGCCACTGAATAAAAAATCATCGATTTTATATTTGAATATACTTTTACCCACTTTGTTATGCCAAGATAAATTGTAACATATCAAGGAGCACATTTCACATCAAAACTAGTACAATACATCACTCAACAATATCAAATCAAACATCATAAATCCTCTCCTTAACATCCACAGGCCAATGGGAAAGTGCAGTCCACCAATAAGGTCCTTGAACTGATTCTAACCAAGAAAGTGAAGCGACACCATGAGGATTTGGAAGATCAAATTCCTGAGGAACTTTCAATCTACAAGACTGCATGGAGGAAGACATACGAATTCACACCATATGAAGTATTGTATAGAAAACAAGTTCTCCTTCCAATAGAATTTCAAGTGAAAACCTTCAGAACTGACGTTAAACTAGGTACACATATTTCAGACACACAACAAAAAAGGATAATTCAACTAAATGAATTGGATGAGATGCATCAAGATTTTATCCAGAAGACCACCCTTTTCCAACAACAAATAAGTAAATTGCATGACAATTTTATCCAAACAATGCAGTTCAAACTAGGTGATTGGACTCTCCTTTTTTATTCCAAATTTAAAAAATTTAAAAGAAAGTTCACAACGTGCTGGTTAGGCCCATATGAAGCTGTAAATGTATTTGAAAATGGTTCTGTGAAGATTAAGACCATCAATGGGCAAGGGATTTCTTTCTTGGTTAATGGACATAGATTTATATTGTATCAACATCCTGTCAACTGAGAGGATTTTTTTCAATGCATCCTACAACAATATGATATGAGGGTGGTGAGAAGGGATGATTCCTATATTTCTGTAACCTCACTTTGATCCATTTATCCTTTCCTTCTTGAAAAACAAACATGAAATAATAAAAAGTAAAAAGAAAAAAGAAAAATCAATAAAAAGAAAAAGTAAAGAAAAAATAATGTCATCTTTTGAAAACCATCTTCTAACACATTTCGACAAGGAAATTGCTTGAAAGCGAGAAAACTGGCTAGAAAATTCCCCCTAGTCTCCTCTCAAATAAAAATGATATTGTTAGTTGCAAGATATACAAGTTTTTGTGTCCCAAAAAGAGGGAGTTTTTCTGTGACTTATTTTTTTTGAACATCAAGGTAAAAAAACGTGAATCAGGTATGTGAAAATACTTCTCATTAGAAAACTTGGGAGAACCATTATTGTTTTCTTACTACCATAGTTAGAAACCATATCCAATACAATTAACATTTGTACCAGAATCTTTAGTAAAGTTGTTTGACATTTCCAACATTAGAGAATTACTTTCTTTCTTTCTTCAGCAAACATTTTTTTGTTTATAGTTTATTTATTATCACTGATAAATTAAGGCTAGAATGCATAATTTCAATTCGAATATCCATCATATAAAATTTGAATTCATCATTTCAGAGAAATAAGTTCATCATCTTAGCTCACTTTGCACCCTTCACAACTTCCAGTGTTCCAAAATTGTCGTTGGTACAGATGTTCAATGTTCATCCTTTCAACAACAAATTCAATATTTACAATTTCAACAGCTACAAAAAGTCTTGTAACCATTAGGAATTCCTACAACACTGTCTTCTATGGTTACAAGACCCATATATCAGTTACAAGATGACTTGTAGCCTATCAAATTGAATTTTTTCCATCATTTACTGGTTAGTATTTCCAAAGATGAGGGTCTAAAGTTTCCCAAGAAATTATGGGCTCTTCTCTTAATCATTCTATAGGTCTACTTTAGCATCATCATCCATTTTTCTTCCCTTGTGAAAATAATCAATCTCAACACCAACAATGTCATCATTTTTCCATCTCTTCTATATCAGCATTTGGAAATTCAGTTGGTTAAGAAACAAGCATTGAGTGATCTCATGATCTCAACATAAGGAAACAATAGTCTCAGATTTCCTTTCTTTCCTCCATTCCAACATTCATCATGAGGTGAACTTGAGGTAATAAGGAAACTTTTGATTTTTCTGGTTTATTAAAAACATGGGAAACTTAAATTTTATTTCCCTATGAGCTCATTTGTATAACATATGTTCCATAATATTCCATCTAATGGTCCTATAATATACCCATATCCCCCCTAATGATATTTTAATATACCCATATATTTATTAATGGTATTATAACCTACCCATATCCCATACCTATATCCAACACCCTTATCAATTTTCCTCTTTACATATGTTTTTTTTCAACAATTATGTTTAATTATTACTTTTCCACCCATGATTGTCACTCTATCCTTTTACGATCATTACATTGAATGACCAATCCTTGTTGGAATACTGAGAGGGGGGGATGAATTAGTATGAGGACTTTTTACCACTTTCAATCAAAATACATAAACTTCAACTTTATCAATAATATATAATTTATGATTCCATTAAATGTAATGTGAGCATATAACCATAAGTAGTATCATTCAACAATATCACATCAGATACACAATACACTAGAATTTACGTGGAAACCAAAATGGGAGAAAACCACAACATGATTTCCTATATGTATCAAGATTACATTCATAGGAAGAAACAACTTCCCATTTCTCTAGCACCAACTTGAAGGAGGATCCAAACCCCTATTTACACACTCCAACTTGAACGAAGCTACACCTCCCTTAATTTTCTATCTACAACTAGAAGGAGGCTACAACCCTCTAGTTTATAAGATAAAACCTAAAGGAAGCTCCAACTCCCTTTGTTCTCCAACTTCAGTCGGAAGGAGGTTATGACCCCCTAATTTATAATATATAACCTAGAGGAAGCTCCAACTCCTTGTATTCTTTGGATCCAGCTAAAAAGAGACTACAACCCCCTTTCCTTTCCCCATCATGCCGCCGTGAAATGTAAGTGTAGACTCAAATTGTCACTACAACTAATTAACCTATAACTGCTACTGTCACTTTCACATGAACCTATCACAATCATTGTCACATCAACTAGTCACTATCATTGTCAATATGTCACTTTCAATATATCACTGTCACTTTCACTGTCACATCAACCTCTCACTGTCAATCTGTCACTGATATACCATCATCGAACTATATCATACCATTTATCAACCATGTATGAAAAATTATACAATATCAGGTACCAAAACCTATACCATACCATCAATGATGTGCGTCAACCAAGTACGAACATTGCCAAGCATTCCTTAAACACGTAGCACAACATCTAATGCATGTACCTCAAACATGTGTGTAACACCCTGTTTCCCCCAGTTTGTAAATATAACTATATGGGCAAAGAAACTATGCAAAATTTAAAAGTGTGAATGTTTGATTTGATGGACCTTGTGTAGAAGGTCGATGGATGTAAATTCTGATTATTTTAATAGAAAATGGTTATGTGTTGCATGATTGTTGAAAGAGGGGATGTGCTAAGAGAGAGACCATGAAATGTTGTGAAAGGTGGTGGAGGGGACCAATAATGGTTGCGTTAAGCTCCACCGAAATAGTACCATGCTAGAATTAATTTTCTCATATCATAACAACCTTCTGACCAAGAATGAATTCCCATCAGGTTGGTAGGTGAGAAGGCCCCCTCAAGAATTAATGAGGGATGGGGAAGACTTTCCATTGGTAAGGCTTCCGGCCCTGACCATGGACTAGGGTATTCAAGCCACACACAATTTTTTTGAGGGAGGTAAGAAAGGAAGCATGGTTGAGAGAGGGACACCTATGGAGAAAATGCAGAGACGAGAGAGGAAAATCTCGGGTCTGAGGAAGGACTGAAAGAGGAAATAGTGAGTTATGATCATGGAAAATAGAGATTGAACCAGAAGAAGGAGAGTAACCTTCGACTTTATCTATTTATGTATTGGGAGAAGGAGAGCAACCTTTGTCCCTACCTTCCGTTGAGATGGAAGTAAGAGAATGAATATCGAATTATCGTGGCTTAAGCTCAGGGGTGGCTGGTGATAAATTCATTAGGAGTGACTGAGCCTATGGTTGGGTGGAAACGAGCACCCCTTTCAGTAGTTGCATCACACTATATGGTTATGATAAGTGTTTTCTTGCCTTATGCTTTGTATTGTAGGTAATGGATGTATGCAAGTATTTATATTTCTATAAAGGGTTCTTTATTTGTGTTAAATGATAAAGTTATGCATATGCGTTCATTCCCTTGTGAACTTATATGTCTGCTTGATTTTCCCATATGTCCATGTTTAGTCACTCAAAGGCACTCTCCCGGGGATCTACATCATCGTTCCAGATTCAGAGAAAGCCTCTTGGCATAGTTACCATCGTGGTAAACCCACAAGTTACCTTGCCTTGACTTAGATCTTAAACCCCTACAAGTTGGGAAGGTGTTCCCTTCATACCAGTAGTCTAGGAACCCTAGACATTGAAGCTCTGAGATGTCTAATTGTTGTGAGATGTTTATAGGCATTAAGAAGAAACCAAGCATCAAAGAACCAAAGCAGAGGAACGCAAGGAGGGAGAGAAGAATTTCCTCTTAGGAAATCCTTTGAACTGAGTTATCGAAATCCCTGAACGAAAGGAGTGCATGGGAAATCAAAATCCTTTCAGGATCAAGCTTAGAAGCGATAACACTTATCATAAGTGTTGACGAGATCCAAGAGTGGGACTCGTAGGAGAAGAAAAGGTTTAACACCTTTCAAGACTGATAGAAACAACAATGGTAGTTGGATCATAGTGAAAATGATCGAAAACCATCGGATCTGAGGAAGGTCCACGAGTATTAACATTTGCATGCACGAGAGAGAGAACCTGTCAAGGTTTGAGACTCAAATTTTTTGAAGCCCAAAGAGCTCAAAATATGAAGTAGAATCTCATTTTTTCTATTGTAGGAACAAATATGAAAAGTTACATTGTTCAAGGTAAAATTCAAGCGTCAGATCACCAGAGTGGATCTGAAACGTCAGATACTGTAAGTCTTGGAGGAGGCAAGTTTGAAAATTGAGATTACGAAGCCCAAAGAGCCGAAGAGCCATGAGTCGTCCATTGGCAGGGGGAGACTTGTCAACAGATCGAGAGATCTAGGAATATTGTAGTGGGGTTTTTAGTTTGAGAACTGATATTTCCGAACCCCAAAGGCTAAAAGACCTGAAGTGAACTTGGACCAACAAATCTAAGGGAGACGTGGCATGAATCTGTGAACTCTGGGTAAAGTCCCAAAGTGATTCACAGATGTTGGATTGGGAGGAAATGTGGCATGAATCCATGAACTCTGGGTAAATTCCTAAAGTGATTCATATCCATTTGATTTGGAGGACACATGCTGCAAATCCATGAACTCTGGTTAAAGTCCCGAATTGATTCATAGCCGTTGGATTTGGAGGACATGTGGCGCAAATTTGTGAGCTCCAGGTGAAGACCTGAAGTAATCCATGCTCGTTAGATCAGGAGGACATGTGTTAGAGGATTGTAGCCTTCAGATAAAATCCATTTGGGAGGAGGTTTGAGATTTGAGATATCAGAAGTCTGAAACTCGAAGGAGATCTTGACCATCGATTGAGAAGATTGTTAGATGACTATTTATTTGGGTTAAATGGTCAAACACCCAAAGTGGAAGAAACACCATTGATCGAGAAATATAGGTGTCTATAGATCGTCAACTCTAGAAGTTTGAATTACGGAATAAGCAGGGTTTGAGATTTCAAAACCCCGAAGTCCAAAATTGCGAAGAGGTCATAGTCGTTGATCTAGGAAGGACATATATGGTATATAGATTTGAGAGGTGCATATCTGAACTGTCAATTTAGACAATATCGTCAAGATCACTAGATTGACAATACCCTAGCATTGTGGGGACAAGAGTTGTGTGAAGTTTAAAATATCTAAGGTGGGCTACAATTCAAACCATGGTTTAGTCAGGAGGACACATGGAGACTTGAGGAGGATTGTAGACCCAAAAGTATTTTGAATCCAAACCGCTTGTGGCCACACCACAATCGTGTGGTCATCACCAAGGTCACATCCGAGGAGAGGCCAAGAGAAAAGGGGATAATTCCAACTCCGAGACTTCGCTAAAGTACAAGGGAGAAGGTCACGAGTATCATAAGACCTCCAACAGAGGTCGAAAGGGCCTGTGTCTAAGTTATAGGTGATACTATCATGGTCTCAAAGTCTTGTTGGATTTAGACTCAGCGAATATTGACAGGAGGTTAGGCTAATTCCTAGACTCTCCAAATTAGAGCCCGTATATAGAAAGAGGATTTGTTTCTATAAGGAGGACACATTTTTTTTTTTTTTTTTTGCCCCATCATGGGTGTGTTAGAAATTGGTATCAGAGCATGGTTACAAAACTTGGCCTTGTTGGGCTCATGGACGAGTCACTTAAAAACTCTATTTGGAGTACTTTTAAAAGAATGACACTCTACCTTACCTCTTTCTTAAAAAGTCTGATTAAAAATGTTATTAAATAAAAGAATGAAAATTTCTACTGAGTGTATGCATTTATGAAATTGAACCATCTATTTTTTATGAACTAATAGACTATTAGCTAACAATAAGTTTTTTTTTCAACACTCGAGAAATCAGTAAATCAAGGGGGAAAAAAACTCCAAGACTAAAGGATGGTGATGTGTCATG
The DNA here is from genome assembly GCA_032191745.1 of Picea mariana. Classification (NCBI taxonomy): domain Eukaryota; kingdom Viridiplantae; phylum Streptophyta; class Pinopsida; order Pinales; family Pinaceae; genus Picea; species Picea mariana. The sequence continues at coordinate 66,162 of JASDQU010310117.1, read as the reverse complement.
AAGTGGTGGATGGCTCCCACAAAAAAAACGAAGAATCTGACGAAAGGAGAGAGGTGGAGACCCCTACAGATCCTGTTGAAACTATAAGGAGCCTCAGGGTCGAGCTACAGAGTTTCAAGGATGACAACGAGAGATTGATAAATGAGCAAGAGAAACAAACATAAATTAACACAATCTTGCTACAAATATTATCTGACATATAGAGGCAACTGCAGCATGAACCCACAACCAGTCATGTGGACCAACGACACAAGAAGAGAAGTAAGAGTCCACCTGAGATCCAAAAACATGACTCCATAAGTGACCCCATTAGGAGAAGTACCACTAAGAAGGTCCAACCTGGAGGCAGGGGACACTCATCGGGAGAGTCCTTTGGAAAGGAGAATGACAACTTTGAAGGATCTTCTAGCAGCACGACCATTTCACATTCTCAAAGGAAAGAAAATAAGTGGAAGCATTCCAAAACCCATGGTCCTAAAGAGTTCAAGAAAGCCAAACCACCCTCTTTCGATGGAGAGATTAAGAAGGGAGAAGAGACAGAATCTGGGTTGCTTGTCTTAAATAAGTATTTCAGAGTCCATCACTACTCTGAAAACTTGAAGGCTCGAATAGCCATCTTCAACCTGAATGGAAAGGATTCCATATGGTGGGAAGACCTTAGGAATGTGAAAGGAGTCCATGAGAAGGACTTGTCATGGAAACAATTTGAAAAATACTTCAGGAAGTAGTATCTGTCAGAAAAATACATGGATGGGAAAACTAAGGAATTCTGTGAGATCAGGCTGGGGAAGCTTACCATAGATGATTTTTTCAATAAATTCCTTGAACTATTGAGGTATGTACCCTACATAAAGGATGAAAAAGAAAAAATGCAGAGGTTCATTAGTGGGTTACCTTAGACCTATTGTGATAGGATTGAGTTAGATGAGCCAAATACCTTAGAAGAAGCTATCCAAAAGGCGAGGTACTGTTATAAACAACTTGGGAGTAAGACAAGACCCCTCAAAGACTAGAAGAAGAGGAGTAGTTCGGGATTCCAGAAGAAGGGGTTTAAATCCTCAAGATTTAAGAACTATGAAAAATATTCTAGAAGGAGCCTTCCTAGTAGAAGTATATATTAGCAAAATTTCCCCTCTCAAAATGGAAATAAACCTTTTAAGATAGTCCTAGCAAAGAACGATAACCTAAATAAGGATCCCTTAAAATTATGGGGTTGTGTAGAGGATCATAAATTGAGGGACTATCCACACCAAAAACAGAACAGTAAGAGAGTCTACAATATCCAAGAAGCTACCACCATCAATGATGTGGTTGGGAGCATGCCAAGAATCTATGCAGCCTTGGACAATAATCAAGCCAACCACCAAGCTTCAGTAGTGGAGTTTGAAGGTATGATCGCCAACAAACTAGTTTCTATTTTAATTGACCTAGGTTTTAATTTTAGTTATGTGGCCCCTTAGACTAATGATAAGTGTAAAATGAAACCAATTAGACATGTTAAAACATGGCTGGTGCAATTAGTGACTGGGAGAAAAGAAAAAGTGGCAGAGGTCATACCATCTACCATCCTTCCAACTCATCATGGGTGGAATACCCACCCAAGCAACCCTTAACATACTTCCCTTGGGATCCTATGAATTTTTGATTGGTATGGTTTGGTTGGTTTCTTACAAAACTAAATTGGACTATTATCATAAAACTTTAGAATGTGTAAATGAAGAAGGGAGAAAGACAACCCTTTAAGGGATTCAAAAGTTTGTCTCAGTGAGACAAATATCATCCCTTCAAGTGAAAAAGTATTGTAGAAAGGCGTGCTCTTCGTATGTCATACATGTGTTGGAATATGTTGAGGATGACAAACCAAACCTAGAGGACCACCCCATATTAAGAGAATACAAGGATGTGTTCCCAGAAGAAGTACCAGGTCTACCTCCAAGAAGGGATATTGACTTCTCAATAGAACTTACATCGGGAGCAGTACCAACATCTAGAACACCATATAGTATGAGCATTGTTGTCCCTTGACCAAGTTTTGGGAGATTCTTGGTCATGTTGACCTATTTTGGACTTTCAAATCGTTTCGAAGGAGGAGCGCAAGATGAAGTGGAGATCATAGGATCTCGGCCCCTTTTTGGGTCCTTTTTCGGTTTTTGGGATAATGTAATAGGATTGGGATTTCAGCCCATGGGTTTACCTATGCTTAGGCCTATTTTGTAATATATAAATAGATTTCTAGGCAATGTAAGGAGGGGGAATATATGTGATGTTAGGCCGCTAGTCAGATGTAAATGTATGCTAAGTTCAAGTAGAGTCAGTAAGTACTTTTTGCATGACTGTAAGAGACTTGCAGAGCTAAGTGCAAGTGGATGTAATGGACGGTGAAAGGATTTTTTCTGTAGTGCAAGGAAGAAGGATCTAGCGAGCTTCACAGATCTTTTTTTCTATGCAGAGAAGGTGTTGAGGCTTTGTGCATGTAACCTATTGAAGAAGCTAATAAAGAAGAAGAGTTGGTGGACGTATCCACAGGGTGGGGGTGAACCACGTAAATACTCTGTTACTTTGCTCTGTGTGATGTTCTGATGCATTTATATGTTATTTGCTAAGTGCTTTGAGATGATTAGATAGATCTACTTATGCTTAGTGATATTGATACGTGAGAATGTTAGATCTGATATATATGAATATTCTTAGTGCTTGATCTACTAAGATATGATCTATTTACCTATGCTAAATGCTTAAATACATTAGATCAGTGTGAATGATGTGAAGCTATGTTTTATCAATGAATTAGATATTGATTGCATATTGAGGAACTAATGGTACTAAGTGATTTATTAAGTAGTACAATCACATATCTGTGTCCCAGCTAAGGTTGCATACACCTAAGTCTCACAACCACCCTTGCCTCTACCTCGGGTGAGACTTCATCTACTTTGCAGGTGTTGCCGAAAGGGCCTGTAGTTAGGGTTTTGTTGGTGCATTGTTGTAGCATTGAACCCTGGGTCTGCTCATTGTGCTAGCAAATGGTTCCATTGCTAGGACCTAAAACTGTGATTGCTAGGAACTGAGAAAGAAGAAGCTTTGTGTAAAGATTCTTCCTGAAGTTGTGAAAGCTCTGTGTGTGGATCTGTGCCCTAGTGTGTGGTATTTTACTTAACTTGTGAAGCTTTGTGCCAAGAGGAAGGTCATATTTGAAGAAAAGAGGTAATATATGTAATCTTTGTGCTCCGATAAAGGTAAGAATAGTAGAAAATTTCTAGACCTGAAAGATTTATGCTCTATAAAAGTAAGATAAGTGGAATTTTTTGTTTCTAAAGTATGGATCTAGGTATGTTTGATAGATTTTGTCCTATCTTAAAAACTAGGGAACTAATAGATGAAAGAAGATTTGATATGAGTAGATATGATAAGAATAGTGAAAGATATATTATACCTATGCATAGAAAGAATGTTTGGACTAACAAATGGATGCAGGATCCTAGAAAGAATTTGTTGCAGGTAAGCTCATGTGATCTTAGTGCATAGTACAGGAGAAGTTGGGTATCATCTAAAAGAAAGAGAGGATTAACCCTCTGTTACAGTTGTAGAAGACTGGGACATCTTGCTAAGGAATGCCCTGGAATAAGACCTAGTTGTCTTTGTTGCAAAGCTATGGAACATGAAGTGTTGGATTTCCCTAGAATGATTTTTAATCTTGAAGGAATGAATCTGAACCACGAAACCCTAAGCCAGATCTAGAAATGGTAGAATCCTAGAAAGAAATAGAGAAAGTATTGTTACAGATGAAAGAAACATTGAATGACCACTGACATATCATATTATCAGATATCTTCAAAGAAAAAGAATGAATCGAAGCAAGAATAGGAGACTTCAGCATTGATTATGTTCTAGATGAATAGACAGAAGTGAATATCATGATAGAGATAACTTGGGAAGCTATAGGGAGGCCTTCTATGATTCCTTCATTAGGAGGAGTAGGATTATTTAGAGGAAAAATGGTAAACCTATGTGGAAGGCTCACTCAGATACCTATGAAGGCCAATGGAACTTCGAAAGAAGAAGATTTTGATTTTATTAAATTTATTGAAGACAATGCCCCATTTTCCATATTACTAGGAAAACCTTTGATTGATAGAGATTAAGCCAGATGAAAAGAATAAGAAGAAGTTTTGGAGCAGAAGAAACTAAAGTTAAAATATTTCGTGACTAGAAGGATCTCACACTTGATTGAAGAATAGGAGAACAGATCGAAGCTATTTAACACTAGAGACCCAGATGTCTAAGCTGCATGAACAAAGAAGACTAAAGTACCTAACCCAGATAAAGAAGAGGTATTACCCATGAATCCTAGGAAAGAACCTCAACATCGGGCAGTGACTATGTCAAAAGAAGATAAGAATCAGAATGGAAAATGGAATACCGAAACAAAAATCACTGGAAAGAAGGCTAGAAAGCTAAGTAAGAAGAGGGATAAGATTGAAAAGTTACAGAAAGTTCCAGAGGGAACTTTGAAGGAGGAAAATTTGCAAAATTGGAGCTTTGTCGGGATATCAAAACAGCGACACATGGCACATCTTCATGGCAAAGAAATATAGTTGTTGGGGACATTATAACCATTCACCTACCGCCCTGAATGTGTAGAAAGGCATTTAAATCTCAACACCAGACCGTTGGACTAGACCATAACGGACAGAACAAGAATTAATGAGGCTTCATACCCGTTGCAAGAGACCCATTTTCGAGTTACCTATTTATCTCGTTGTGCCAAGCACCGAGAACACTTTTGCTAACCAAGAGTTTGAGCCCGCAGACTAAGTGAATTGTATACAGTGATCATTGTGCTGTTGCTATTTATTCTAGTGTAGTGTCTAAGATAATTTGACCACGATCTAATTAATCACGAGCACGAATGTCTGAGGAGCTCAACGCAGTCAAAGAATCAATGACAGAAGTACTCCTTGACTTGATGACTGAAAGAGTCATGTCGGAGAGAGGATTGTCTACATGTGTAAAAGCATCATTCATGAGAGGATTGCTCACCTCTCCATCCACTTCTCGATCCGAGCCATTCCGACCAACAGATGAAAAGAAAACCAAGAACAGGGATGATCTCGCGAATGATAAAATGATGTTGAGCATATTACCCACCTATCTACCACCTCTAAGCGGTGCAATAAATCGAGACAGGGTGCCCAAATACTTTCAATACACCTTGTTCACTACATACCTCCCGAAGGGGATACGTGCAGTTTGCGCATACCAAGAAAAGATTGTAGCGTTGAAGTTTAGCGAACCTCACACAGTCCACATTGCTCAACGTCATGAAAATTCCTCACATCAGAAGACACCAAGAGGTGAATGCATGTGTCAAGATGTTGTTGTCCTGTTACCATGGTGGATACTTGTGGTTAAACTGCCATATCACAGTGGATCCAATGTTGATCAATCGGATCATAGGGATGAGTATGTAAGGCCCTGACCCATAGGCTTTATATCCTAGAAAAACCATGGATCGCACTCTAGCTCAGAGGATCAAGGACACCTACGACGATGTCAAGAAGGGAAAGCGAGGCTACAAGGTAAATTCTATCCAAAGTGGCATAGTATGCCTCGCCTATCAATTGATCGCAGGAAAGTTAGTATGAAAGAACTGACCCACCCAAGTCATTGGTTTTGTATTCGAACTTGCAGTGAAGTGTGTGGAGGGCTTACAAATTAATTGGGTGAAGTACCTGGCAAACCAATTAGAACTTGACTGCAGAGAAGCCAAGGATCAAGGTTACGAATTTGATTTTAACTGGCTATTGATTTTGATCACTTTCATTTCCTGGGAGATGCCAGAAGGTGTGACCTTCCCAGACATCGAGCCCTTTGAAACTTTGGTGATGAACATCAATACACTATGGTATTATAGTGACATGAATAAGAAATGGTATTCAAATGTCGTGTTCCATACATACTACAATCAGTGGAAGACAACCATCTAGTCTGAGCCTTGTATGACCCAAAATACTTTACACAAGTTCCAACCTTTGATGAAATTCAGCATTGATCAACATTTTATTTATATTACAGCACGTTCCGATGAACATAAGAAACAAATGCACTCATACTACAAACAGATAGAGGAGGACTTAGAGGAGATCACCAAGGAATGGTCAGTGGACCTCCTTATTCCATCAAACTGTATGGAGATGTTTGACATAGACAGCCCATAAAATGGGTAGGATACATAAGGACCTAGTAAAACAAAGAAGAGTGACAAATTACAAGATTTAGGAAGTGCCTCGATGAATATTGCTTCGATGTCACCAGCACCATGAGGTGATGGCGAAGAAATAGATGGTACAGAGGATGAAAAGAGGAGAGGAAAAGTAACACCACCTAGAGAGGAGAAGGACCCCTCAAAGAAAAGGAAGGTTTCCCCCCTGAAGACTTCCTCCCGGAAGAAATCAAAAGCAACCATGACCAAGTTGCAGACTATACTCACCTTTGATGACCTTGATTTCATCGTAGAAGACCTGAATGATGATTTGTTGGAGATAGCAGAGAAGAAAGAGGATAATCATGAGGAGATGTACAATCGAATTGAGGTTGAGCTCTAAGGGGTGTAGTAGGAACTACAGTCTAGCCACGTAGTCTCCACTATGCCTCTGCCATTAGGAACACCAGAACTAGGAGATGAGCCAACTCAACTCCAGAGAATAGTTGATATAGTTGAAGCTTGCCTTAGATGATCACAAGAAGAAACAACGCAATCCACCTAGGCTTTAGCACAAGTATAGGGAGTCCTTCTAGAGAAACGTAGTACTACAGAACGAGAAAATTTTTCTGTCAAGCGAAGTGAGATGAATAAAAATAGCAACTACAGCAAAGCAAGGAAAAATTGCTCACAGAGCAACTCGAAGTAAATGAAATGGTCAATAGAGCACTTTGCTCTGTAATAGTTGTATAATTAAAGACCGAAGAGAGAGTTCCACAGTAGGTGGCGCAACTTGAAGAAGTGATCCAGTAGCTACATCAATGCATCACAAATTTGGAACTACATACTGTGCCCGAGACCCCGCAAGATGTAAGAGACCTAAGGGAAGCAACTTCCCACAGTGCAGTTGACATATTAAAATATATTGCTCTAGAATGCAAGCAGCTAAGTAACCACAACGCCCAAACACATGAGTACCTCACCGATAATCCAGAGTTACAGGAACTGGAGTCACAACTCAAGGAAGCGAAGCAGCACGTAGACACACTATAGGAGGTGCAGCTGAAGGCCATGTCGGTATTAGAAAAAACAAAGTGATCTCAAGAGCAGCACACCGCCCAACAATAGATCCATATGATTCAAAGAAAATTTATGGAAGTAACTCAATGACTCCAACCAGTACAAGATAAGGTGTGCCAACTGTTCACAAAGATTGAAAGTTGAGGATCAGAGATAGAACATGTTGTCACCACAACAGAGCAGTTCCTAGAAGGTCCAGTGAATGACGTAGTAATATAAGATTTCATTGAGCAAGATATCGTAGCACAGTTGCAGGTCAAAGCATCTCAATACAAGCTCAAGGAAAAACTAATCTGACCAGAGTGACTTGGGACGAGTCACAAGTGAGTGTTGGCGGGTTGTTGGCCCTTGACAAAGTTTTGGGAGATTCTTGGTCATGTTGACCTATTTTGGACTTCGACAACCTGTTGAAGGAGGAGTGCAAGGCGAAGAAGAGATCACAGGATCTCAACCCCTTTTTGGGTTTTTGGAATTATGTAATAGGATTGGGATGTCGGCCCATGGGTTTACCCATGCTTAGGCCTATTTTGTAATATATAAATAGATGTCTAGGCAATGTAAGGAGGGGGCATCTATTATCACTGAAATTTCGTCTGCACATGGCGACAAGAACTCCACATCATCAAAACAGCAATGAAGTCATTCATGGCACTGAATTAAGTTCACAGCACTCCAGAAGGGCCAAAAACATTACAAAGTAACCAAAAATTGAAGGGCGTGTTACAGCAGTAGGGTGCGCGCGCGTATGCACAGGACAAAAACGTGTTATACGTGCATGCGTGCCCAACGCGCGATTGTCCACACAAAAATCCGTGCATCTGCTAATACGGTGCATTAATTGCATAAGTCGGCCTCCCGACCGCCTATGGACCGTCCCCCAAGATGATTTGACTCTCAAATCAGAGTCGGCTCTGCAAAATCGGTAGATTAATGACCTAAATAAACCCTAATGCGCCCCTATTCACACTTGGAGAAAGTTATGCGACCGCCTGTGAAGTTGCTATAAAAGGCCATGAGGGTACACTGTTTTGGCAGGGAATTCAAAGCAATGTTATGTTGTCTAGATGATTCAGAGCTCAGCCTTTGACAAACAATCCATCAGCTGCATAACCCAGAGTTCTTTCACCACTCAGTTCAGTTCTATTCATTTGTAAGGAAAGCATTGTGTTGAGGGCCCTGAAGAGCCTTCCGCTGGAGGGAGAAGGAACCTCGATCTCTTTCTTCAGAGTGTGCTCTGGTTTCATTAATATACCAAGCCTGAAACCATTGATGACCCCTGTGTCTTATGTTTGATGTTTTTGTTTATTTTCGCAGTGTTATTTTCTTTCAGTTGATAGTTAGATTGTATTTAGTTTTGTTTTCTGTTAACCCTATGCTGCCACAGAT
>JASDQU010310117.1:39370-56877 GCA_032191745.1 Picea mariana | reverse complement strand
CCCAGATCCCGAAATGCTGAAATGCCGAAACGCTCCTCCAAAGGTATTTTTCATTTTGCAATTCCATAGCTTTTGATGTGGAGCACTCTACTCCTTGTCAACAGGAATTCTGAAATTTCGATTCCCAAAATTCTGAAATTCATCCCAGGTTATTATTTTCGCGATTCCATAGTTAGAGTGAGCAAGGGTTTTGGATTACACTCTGGACTCACAAATCCTAAATTCTCGAAATGATCTGACACTCCAGTAGATCATGATCAATGGTACACATTGACTCCTGTTACCAGAGTGATGTATTCATCCCTCCTTATCCACCTTGTAACTTCTTTGGATCTTACGGTTCTCATGATTTCGGGAGTTCTGCTCGAAGAATTCTGACCGCTCGACTTCTTCCTTGAAAACTCCTTCGAAATGAGCCAGTATTGTTGTACTGGAACTCAAATCCTGTGAATTGACTTTGATTCCCCCCTTTTAACACTTCAAAGGAATTAACCCTTCTGAGCTTTCTCTAGTAAATTCCAGCCACAAAATCACTCATGCACGCACTCCTTGTGGTAGACCTTCAAATACTTCTACGTATTTGAACTCTCAATTATGTGCACCTTCTACAACAGTCACCTTCAATCTCTCTCGGTCTTAGTTGAAAGGTTCTAAGGACTCATCTAGCCTCCACACGCCTTGCACGGCTTCTGTTCTTATCTTGCACTTTTGCTTAAATGAGAACGACGATATCCCTCCTGAGCTTTCAGAGATAAACTCTGATTCTTTGTCAACACACTCCTTGCGGACATTTCACTGCACTCCTTGCAGGAACTTCTCACTCAGGATGAGAAACAATTGAAACTCATTTCCTCTCTCTCTCAGACTTCAAACATCCAACATGAAATCATACATACATAGCATCACAACAAATGCATGACAAAGAAAACAAAACAACCATAAACAGATCAATTAGCATGTATACACAGAAAGCATCATAACACCATGAATATGAATCAAAGCTTCATATATTAATTTAGAACTTCTGTACATGGGTTCTTCTCTACAACTCTCTACTACAACTCTCTTCTCTATTCTAATGTTATTAATTCATCTAATTCCAATTGATACAATGATACAAAGATGAGGGTGTCTATAGTCGTTTTCCCTCCTATTCCTAAAACTGTCTAATCTGGAATTTAAATCTACCTACTTTCATTAACTATGCATAAATTCCTTAACTTTTTACATATGAGAGCAATCGCTCATGATCTGTTTACAATATGTGAGTATGCCTCCTTTTAACCATTACATTTAATGTTTTCAAAAATATCTCAAAACGTGAGAAAATGCATGTTGTGAATTCCAGCTGTCTTTCGCCTCCATGCTCGCTTGACTTCTTACGATGCTCCTGCATCAGTACACTTTCACCAAAGATACCATGGAAAATAAGAACACCAGGTACATCTTCAAATCCTGCATCTCAAATTACTTCATATTTTCCTGGTCAACAGTATCCACCATAATACTTGGATCCTACTATGCCTTGGAAAGGATGGCCCCTACAAAAGGTCCAAAATAATTATTAGCAACATGGATGGCAAGGACCCAACTATGGTAACATTCATGTCTATACCTATCCTACACCACCATAACCATCATACTCTTAACAATATTCACAACAATTGTATCCTCCACAAGTTCAAATTTCATATCCTACACAACCAAAATCCCAACAAACTGAATTACCTCAAACGTTACAACTCACACAACCCCAACAACTACAAGTTCCATCCACCCAACCTACAAGACCCACATAATATCCTAACCAACCAATTCCTAACCCTAATAATAAGGTAGCTTAGCCTGTTTTCAACACCGCATTACAACCATTTCCCACCTATCTGGTCACCCTAGTGGACCTACAATAAGTTCAACTTAGATCAGGAAAGGTCATCAATAAGAACTCTCCTACAATTATTGAAGAAGAGTTAGAGGAGGCAACTCTTAATCTAATAAATTATAATGTTGAAATAAGGAAAAATTAACCACGGTTAGAGCTTGCCTAGTCATCCAGTTTACCTCCCCACATGAAAAGGTTAAGATTGAAAAAACCAATTGCTCGCCTTGAATTTGACTTGATCTCTAAATTAAGAAATTTTTTATTCAAATTCCCTTTATTACAAGCCATTAAAGATATGAAAAATTATTCTAAAACCATTAGGGAACTTTGTGTAAAGAAACCCATAATAAAGAAGATAGAACCAACAAAAATCTAATTTGCGGGGAGATCAATAGATCTCATGTTAGGACAATGTTTTATGAAAAACTATCAATACCTTGACAACCTAATTGTTTCAGTGTGAATCAATGATGTTCTCATCCCAAACACTCTTATTGACTTATGTGACTCCATTACAGTTACTTAACCTTCGTCGTACACCCACTATTTTAGAATTAGCAGGTCGATCCTAGATTAAACCCAAGAGTGTATTGGATGATGTGATTATTTCATTATACTCATGGGATTACCTTATTGACTCATGGTATTGTATATTAATACATATTTAGGGGGGAATTCCATGATCTTAGGAATACCATGAATGGCCACCGAAAATGAATTTATTAGTTGTAGGTCCAAGAACATGCTTATTTCTTGGGGAGATTCACTGAAAATTTTTACTTTGTATCCTACTGGAAAGTATTATCATGATATTGCAAACACTCTATGGCTAGACACCACCAATAATGATGAAGAAAATGTTCAACCTATTTATGAAATAGATCAGATTATGCAGTTCAAAGAACACACTGAAGAAGATCAGATTCAGATTTTTTTTGGTACATTTAGATCCCTTGCAAAATTCCTATTTATTACTTGATCATATTTTCATATCATATTTTTATTTCATATTTTCAAGAAAATTGTGATTTGAATACTTCCTCATCACTACAATTTCTTCAATAGCCGTTGATATGTTAGAATCAAGAGGTATTTGTACTGAAATTAGTCCAGGTAAATTTGTACATATAAATTCTCAACTTGAAAATTTTTGCAGGAAGAACTAATCAAAATGTTGAAAAAATACACAAACACCTTTGCATGGAACTATCATGATATGAATGAAATTCACCCTGACACATGCACCCATCATATCTACATTCAAATAATTCTCGTCGTATTAGGAAACCTCAAAGGAAAATGAACCCGACCCTCAAAGAAATTTTCAAAGAAGAACTCCAAAAATTACTTGATGCCTAGTTTATCTACCCAATTTCAGACAACCAATGGATCACACCCCTTATCATTGTACCTAAAAACAATGGTAAGTGGCACATTTGTGTTTATTATAAAGAACTTAATAAATCCACTCTAAAATATTATTTCCCTCTTCCATTTATTCACCAAGTTCTAGACACATTAAGTGGTAAAATGTATTAATTTTTTATCGATGGATTTACTTGTTACAACCAAATAGGAATTCCACCCGAAGATCATGACAAGAAACATTAGAAATGTCCATGGGGAGCATTCTCTTATACAATGTTACCATTTGGAATATGTAATTCTATTTCCACCTTCCATAGGGAAGTTTTAGCTATCTTCTCTGGCATGATCCACGATTGTTTGGAAGTTTATATGGATGATTTCTCTGTATATCGTAATCATTTTCATGAAGCATTAGAGAATTTAGATAAGGTTTTGATACTATTCTAGGAAAATAACATTTCTTTGAGTGATTATAAATTCCATATGTTGCAGACTATAGGTATTGTTCTTTGCCATTTGATATCTATCATTGAAATTCGAGTTGATCTAGTCCAAATTGACGTCATAACAAAACTCCCATTTCCAAAATCTCCAAAATATGTAAGAAGGTTTTTATGTCATGCTGGTTATTATAGAAGATTTATAGAAAATTTTACAATAATATCCACTCGTTTATTTAAATTTCTCACTAAGGATGTTGATTTTTCTTGGCATGACCATTGCCAAAATGCTTTTGAGATACTGAAAGATAATCTCACACAGGAACAAATTTTCCGGGGGGGATTGGTCTCTTTCCTTCCAATTTTCAACATATTCATCTTAAAAGGATCTTAGATCCATGTTGGGACAACAAGAAAATAATTCGTCCTAAACCATGTACTTCATTAGAAATAACTTAACACTAGATGAACTAAACTATATAGTCACGGAAAAATAATTTTTATTAGTTTTGCATGCAATTAATAAATTCAGGAACTACATCATTGGGTATGAGGTCTTAATTCATACTAATAACTCTACCATTAGGTACCTAATGACTGAACCTATAACCAATGGTAGGGTGACTAGATGGATTTTGTTGTTGTAGGAGTTTAACATTAATATTCTAGATAGAACTAGAAGGGAAAGTTTGGTAGAATATTTCCTTTATAGAATTCATAATGAGGATCAAGCAACTCTTGTGGATGATAATTTTTCTAATGAACATTTTTTTGATGTATCTACTAACTCTATGGGGTTTGCAAATGTGGCTAAGTATTTGGTTACAAGGAAATTTCCACAACATCTGTCACCCAATGAATAGAAGAGGACCATCAAATTCAGTGCCTCCTATTATTGGATTGGGGGAGACCTCTTTTGGACAAGACCTAACTTGATCATCAAATGTTTTTTCCACAAATATGAAATGTTTGATATATTGAGAGATTTTTCATGATGATCCATGTCGAGGGAACTTCTCTGACAAGAGAACAACATATAAAGTTATTCACATAGGCTACTATTGGCCAACCCTTTTCAAAGATGCCAAACAATATGTTCAAAGTTAAAAGAGTTGTTAACAAATGGGACACCCAATAGTTTCCGACAAGATGCCTTTATAGCCCCAAGTAATGATTGATCCTTTTGAAAAATGGACTATGTATTTCATAGGGCCAATTGTTCCTAAATCGAAAAAGAAAAGATATATTTTGGTTTTTACTCATTATGTTACAAGGTGCGTAGAAGCCAAATCTCTTTTCCAAGCCACTGAATAAAAAATCATTGATTTTATATTTGAAGATACTTTTACCCACTTTGGTATGCCAAGAGAAATTGTAACATATCAAGGAGCACATTTCACATCAAAACTAGTACAATACATCACTCAACAATATCAAATCAAACACCAGAAATCCTCTCCTTACCATCCACAGGCCAATGGGAAAGTGCAGTCCACTAATAAGGTCCTTGAACTGATTCTAACCAAGAAAGTGAAGTGACACCATGAGGATTGGGAACATCAACTTCCTGAGGAACTTTCAATCTACAAGACTACATGGAGGAAGACATCCGAATTCACACCATATGAAGTATTGTATAGAAAACAAGTTCTCCTTCCAATAGAATTTCAAGTGAAAACCTTCAGAACTGACGTTAAACTAGGTACACATATTTCAGACGCACAACAAAAAAGGATAGTTCAACTAAATGAATTGGATGAGATGCATCAAGATTCTATCCAGAAGACCACCCTTTTCCAACAACAAATAAGTAAATTGCATGACAATTTTATCCAAACAATGCAGTTCAAACCAGGTGATTGGGCTCTCCTTACCCATATCCCACCTAATGATATTTTAATATACCCATATATTTATTAATGGTATTATAACCTACCCATATCCCATACCTATATCCAACACCCTTATCCATTTTCCTCTTTACATATGATTTTTTTCAACAATTATGTTTAATTATTACTTTTCCACCCATGATTGTCATTCTATCCTTTTACAATCATTACATTGAATGACCAATCCTTGTTGGAATACAGAGAGGGGGGGATGAATTAGTATGAGGACTTTTTACCACTTTCAATCAAAATATATAAACTTCAACTTTATCAACAGTATATAATTTATGATTGCATTAAATGTAACGTGAGCATATAACCATAAGTAGTATCATTCAACAATATCACATCAGATACACAATACACTAGAATTTACGAGGAAACCAAAATGGGAGAAAACCACAACATGATTTCTTATATGTATCAAGATTACATTCATAGGAAGAAACAACTTCCCATTTCTCTAGCACCAACTTGAAGGAGGATCCAAACCCCTATTTACACACTCCAACTTAAACGAAGCTAGACCTCCCTTAATTTTCTATCTACAACTGGAAGGAGGCTACAACCCTCTAGTTTATAGGCTAAAACCTAAAGGAAGCTCCAAATCCCTTTGTTCTCCAACTTCAACCGGAAGGAGGTTATGACCCCCTAATTTATAATATATAACCTAGAGGAAGCTCCAACTCCTTGTATTCTTTGGATCCAACTAAAAAGAGACTACAACCCCCTTTCCTTTCCCCATCCTGCTGACGTGAAATGTAAGTGTAGACTCAAACTGTCACTACAACTGATTAACCTGTAACTACTACTGTCACTTTCACATGAACCTATCACATCTTTGTCACATAAACTAGTCACTATCATTGTCAATATGTCACTATCACTTTCACTGTCACATCAACCTCTCATTGTCAATCTGTCACTGATATACCATCATCGAACTATATCATACCATTTATCAACCATGTACGAAACATTATACAATATCATGTACCAAAACCTATACCATACCATCAATGATGTGCCTCAACCAAGTACAAACATTGCCAAGCATTCCTTAAACACATAGCACAACATCCAATGCATGTACTTCAAACATGTGTGTAACACCCTGTTTCCCCCAATTTGTAAATATAACTATATGGGCCAAGAAACTATGGAAGACTTAAAAGTGTGAATGTTTGATTTGATGGACCTTGTGTAGAAGGTTGATGGATGTAAATTCTGATTATTTTACTAGAAAATGGTTATGTGTTGCATGATTGTTGAAATAGGGGATGTGCTAAGAAAGAGACCATGAAATGTTGTGAAAGGTGGTGGAGGGGACCAATAATGGTTGCGTTAAGCTCCACCAAACTAGTACCATGATGGAATTAATTTTCTCATATCAGAACAACCCTCTGACCAAGAATGAATTCCCGTCAGGTTGGTAGGTGAGAAGGCCCCCTCAAGAGTTAATGAGGGATGGGGAAGACTTCCCATCGGTAAGGCTTTTGGCCCTGACCACAGACTGGGGTTATCGAGCCACACACAATTTTGTTGAGGGAGGCAAGAAAGGAAGCATGGTTGAGAGAGGGACACATGTGGAGAACATGTAGAGATGAGAGAGGAAAATCTCGGGTCCGAGGAAGGACTGAAAGAGAAAACAATGAGTTTTGATCACATAAAATAGAGATTGAACTAGGAGAAGGAGAGTAACCTTCGTCTTTATCTATTTATGTATTGGGAGAAGGAGAGTAACCTTTGTCCCTACCTTCCATTGAGCTGGAAGTAAGAGATTGAATATCGAAGTATCGTGGCTTAAGCTCAGGGGTGGCTGGCGATAAATTCATTGGGAGTGACTAAGCCTATGGTTGGGTGGAAATGAGCACCCCTTTTAGTAATTGCATCACACTATATGGTTATGATAAGTGTCTTCTTGCCTTATGCTTTGAATTGTAAGTAATGGATGTATGCAAGTATTTATATTTCTATAAAGGGTTCTTTATTTGTGTTAAATGATTAAGTTATGCATATGCATTCATTCCCTTGTGAACCTATATGTCTGCTTGATTTTCCCATATGTCCATGTTTAGTCACTCAAAGTCACTCTCCCGGAGAGATACATCATCGTTCCAGAGTCAGAGAAAGCCTCTTGGCACAGTTACCATCATGGTAAACCCACAAGTTACCTTGCCTTGACTTAGAGATTAAAGCCCTACAAGTTGGGAAGGTGTTCCCTTCAGACCAGTAGTCTAGGAACCCTAGAGATTGAAGCTCTGAGATGTCTAATTGTTGTGAGATGTTTATAGGCATCAATAAGAAACCAAGCATCAAAGAACCAAAGTAGAGGAATGCGAGGAGGGCGAGAAGAATTTCCTTTTAGGAAATCCTTCAAACTGAGTTATCGAAATCCATGAACGCAAGGACTGCATGGGAAATTAAAATCCTTTAAGGATCAATCTCATAAGGGATAACACTTATCATAAGTGTTGACGAGATCCAAGAGTGGGACTCGTAGGAGGAGAAAAGGTTTAACACCTTTCAAGACTGCTAGAAACGACAATAGTCGTTGGATCACAGTGAAAATGATCAAAAACCATTGGATCTGAGGAAGGTGTACGAGTCTTAATGTTTGCATGCACGAGAGAGAGAACCTGTCAAGGTTTCAGACTCAAATTTTTTGAAGCCCAAAGAGCTCGAAATCTAAAGTAGAATCTCATTCGTTCGATCGTAGGAACAGATATGAGAAGTCAGATTATTCGAGGTAAACTTCAAGCGTCGGATCACCAGAGTGGATATGAACCGTCAGATACTGTGAGTCTGGGAGGAGGCAAGTTTGAGAATTGAGATTACGAAGCCCAAAGTGCTGAAGAGCCATGAGTCGTCAATTGGCACAGGGAGACTTGTCAACAGATCGAGAGATCTGGGAATATTGTAGTGGGGTTTTTAGTTTGAGAACTGATATTTTCGAACCCCAAAGGATAGAAGACCTGAAGTGAACCTGGACCAACAAATCTAAGGGAGACGTGGCATGAATCTGTGAACTCTGGGTAAAGTCCCAAAGTGATTCATAGATGTTGGATTGGGAGGACATGTGGCATGATTCCATGAACTCTGGGTAAAGTCCTGAAGTGATTCATATACGTTTGATTTGGAGGACACGTTCCACAAATCCGTGAACTCTAGTTAAAGTTCTGAATCGATTCATAGCCATTGGATTTGGAGGACATGTGGCACAAATTTGTGAGCTCCAGGTGAAGACCTGAAGTAATCCATGATCGTTAGATCAGGAGGACATGCATCAAAGGATTGTAGCCTTCAGATAAAATCCATTGGGGAGAAGGTTTGAGATTTGAGATATCAGAAGTCCGAAACTCGAAGGAGATCTTGATCATCGATTGAGGAGAGGGTTGGAGGACTATTGATTTGGTTTAAATGGTCAAACACCCAAAGTGGAAGCAACACCATTGATCGAGCAGGATAGGTGTATATAGATCGTCATCTCTAGAGGTTTGAATTATGGAATAAGCAGGGTTTGAGATTTCAAAACCCCGAAGTCCAAAATTGTGAAGAGATCACAGTCGTTGATCTAGGAGGGACAGATCCGATATATATATTTGAGAGGTGCATATATAAACTGTCGATTTAGACAATATCGTCAAATCACGAGATCAAAAATACCCTAGCATTGTGGGGACAAGAGTTGTGTGAAGTTTAAAATATCTAGGGCGGGCTGCAATTCAAATCGTGGTTTAGTCAGGAGGACATGTGGAGACTTGAGGAGGATCACAGACCCAAAAGTATTTTGACTCCAAACCGCTTTTGGCCATACCACAATCGCATGGTCATCACCAAGGTCACATCCAAGGAGAGACCAAGAGAAAAGGGGATAATGCCAACTCCGAGACTTCGCTAAAGTGCAAGGGAGAAGGTCATGGGTATCATAATACCTCCAACAGAGGTCGAAAGAGCATGTGTCTGAGTTATAGGTGAGACTATCATGGTCTCAAAGTCTCGTTGGATTTGGACTCAGAGAATCTTGACAGGAGGTCAGGCTAAGTTCTAGACTCTCCAAATTAGAGCCCATAGATAGAAAGAGGATTTGTTTCTGTAAGGAGGACACATTTATTTTATTTTATTTTTGCCCCATCATGGGTGTGTTAGAAATTGGTATCAGAGCATGGTTACAACACTTGGCCTTCTTGGGCTTATGGAAGAGTCACTTAAAAACTCTATTTGGATTACTTTTAAAAGAATGACACTCTACCTTACCTCTTTCTTAAAAAGTCTGATTAAAAATGTTATTAAAGACAAGAATGAAAATTTCTACTGAGTGTATGCATTTATGAAATTGAACCGTCTATTTTTCATGAACTAATAGACTGTTAGCTAACAATAAGTTTTTTTTTCAACACTCGAGAAATCAGTAAATCAAGGGAAAAAAAAACTCCAAGACTAATGGATGGTGACGTGTCATGAAGTGGTGGATGGATCCCACAAAAAAAAATGAAGAATCTGACGAAAGGAGAGAGGTGGAAACCCCTTCAGATCCAGCTAAAACTATAAGGAGCCTCAGGGTCGAGTTACAGAGTTTCAAGGATGAAAATGAGAGACTGATAAATGGGCAAGAGAAACAAACATAAATTAACACAATATTGCTACAAAGATTATCTGACATACAGAGGCAATTGCAACATGAACCCGCAACCAGTCATGTGGACCGACGACACAAGAAGAGAAGTAAGATTCTACCTGAGATCCAAAAGCATGACTCCATAAGTGACCCCACTGGGAGAAGTACCACAAAGATGGTCCAACCTGGAGGCAGGGGACACTCATCGGGAGAGTCCTCTGGAAAGGAAAATGACAACTTTGAAGGATCTTCTAGTAGCACGACCATCTCACATTCTCAAAGGAAAGGAAATAAGTGGAAGTGTTCCAAAACCCATGGTCCTGAAGAGTTCAAGAAAGCCAAACAACCCTCTTTCAATGGAGAGATTAAGAAGGGAGAAGAGGCAAAATCTTGGTTGCTTGGCTTAAATAAGTATTTCAGAGTCCATCACTACTCTGAAAACTTGAAGGCTTGAATAGCCATCTTCAACCTGAATGGAAAGGATTCCATATGTGGGAAGACCTTAGGAATGTGAAAGGGGTCCATGAAAAGGACTTGTCATGGAAACAGTTTGAAAAATACTTTAGGAAGTAGTATCTGTCAGAAAAATACATGGATGGGAAAACTAAGGAATTCTATGAGATCAGGCTGGGGAAGCTCACCATAGATGATTTTTTCAATAAATTCCTTGAACTATTGAGGTATGTACCCTACATAAAAGATGAAAAAGAAAAAATACAGAGGTTCATTAGTGGGTTACCTCGGAACTATTGGGATAGGATTGAGTTCGACGAGCCAAATACCTTAGAAGAAGCTATCTAGAAGGTAAGGTAGTGTTATGAACAACTTGGGAGTAAGACAAGACCCCACAAAGACTGGAAGAAGAGGAGTAGTTCAGGATTCCATAAGAAGGGGTTTAAATCCTCAAGATTTAAGAACTATGAAAAATATTTTAGAAGGAGCCTTCCTACTAGAATTATATATTAGCAAAATTTCCCCTCTCAAAGTGGAAATAAACCTTTTAAGACAGTCCTAGCAAAGACCGATAACCTAAATAAGGAGCCATTAAAATTATGGGGTTGTGTACTGGATCATAAATTGAGGGACTATCCACACCGAAAATAGAACAGTAAGAGAGTCTACAATATCCAAGAAGCTACCACCATCAATGATGTGGCTAGGAGCATGCCACGAATCTCTGCAACCTTGGACAATAATCAAGCCAACCACCAAGCTTCAGTAGTGGCGCTGGAAGGTATGATCGCCAACCAACTAGTTTCTATTTTAATTGACCTAGGTTCTAATTTTAGTTATGTGGCCCCTCAGACTAATGATAAGTGTAAAATGAAACCAATTAGACATGTTAAGACATGGATGGTGCAATTAGTGACTGGGAGAAAAAGAAAAGTGGCAGAGGTCATACCATCCTGCCAACTCATCATGGGTGGAATACCCACCCAAGCGACCCTTAACATACTTCCCTTGGGATCCTATGACTTGTTGATTGGTATGGTTTAGCTGGTTTCTTACAAAACTAAATTGGACTATTATCATAAAACTTTAGAATGTGTAAATGAAGAAGGGAGAAAGACAACCCTCTAAGGGATTCAAAAGTCTGTCTCAGTGAGGCAAATATCAGCCCTTCAAATGAAAAAGTATTGTAGAAAGGGGTGCTCTTCGTATGGCATACACGTGTTGGAATATGTTGAGGATGAAAAACCAAACCTAGAGGACCACCCCATATTAAGAGAATACAAGGACGTGTTCCCAGAAGAAGTACCAGGTCTACCTCCGAGAAGGGATATTGACTTCTCAATAGAACTTACATCGGGCGCAGTACCAACATCTACAACACCATATAGTATGAGCATTGTTGGCCCTTAACCAAATTTTGGGAGATTCTTGGTCATGTTGACCTATTTTGGACTTTGAAATCCTGTCAAAGGAGGAGCGCAAGATGAGGCAGAGATCATAAGATCTCGACCCCTTTTTGGGTCCTTTTGGGTTTTTGGGATTATGTAATAGTATTGGGATTTTGGCCCATGGGTTTACATATGATTAGGACTATTTTGTAATATATAAATAGATTTCTAGGCAATGTAAGGAGGGGGAATCTATGTGATGTTAGGCCGCTAGTCATATGTAAATGTATGCTAAGTGCAAGTAGAGTCAGTAAGTACTTTGTGCATGACTGTAAGAGACTTGCAGAGCTAAGTGCAAGGGGTTGTAATGGATGGTGAAAGGCTTTTTGTTGTAGCGCAAGGAAGAAGGATCTAGTGACCTGCATAGATATTTTTTCCTATGTAGAGAAGGTGTTGAGGCTCTGTGCATGTAACCTATTGAAGAAAATAATAAAGAAAAAGAGTTGGTGGACATAGCCCCAGGGTGGGGGTGAACCACGTAAATACTGTGTTACTCTACTCTATGTGATGTTCTGATTCATTTATATGTTATTTGCTAAGTGCTTTGAGATGATTAGATAGATCTTCTTATGCTTAGTGCTACTGATACGTGAGAATGTTAGATCTGATCTATATGAATATTCTTAGTGCTTGATCTGCTAAGATCTGATCTATTTACCTATGCTAAGTTCTTAAATACATTAGATCAGTGTGAATGATGTGAAGCTCTGTTTTATCAACGAAGTAGATATTGATTGCATATTTAGGAACTAACGGTACTAAGTGATTTATTAAGTAGTAC
The DNA here is from genome assembly GCA_032191745.1 of Picea mariana. Classification (NCBI taxonomy): domain Eukaryota; kingdom Viridiplantae; phylum Streptophyta; class Pinopsida; order Pinales; family Pinaceae; genus Picea; species Picea mariana. The sequence goes on along the minus strand of JASDQU010310117.1, from coordinate 43,995 downwards.
AATCACATATCTGTGTCCCAGCTAAGGTTCCAGACACCTAAGTCTCGCAACCACCCTTGCCTCTACCTCAGGTGAGCCTTCATCTACTTTGCAGGTGTTTCCGAAAGGGCATGTACTTAGGGTTTTGTTGGTGCATTGTTGTAGCGTTGAACCCTGGGTCTGCCCATTGTGATAGCAAATGGTTCCATTGCCAGGACCTGAAACTGCAATCACTGGGAACTGAGAGAGAAAAAGATTTGTGCAAAGATTCGTCCTGAAGTTGTGAAAGCTTTGTGTGTGGGTCTGTGCTCTAGTGCATGGTATTTTACTTAACCTGTGAAGCTTTGTGCCAAGAGGAAGGTCATATCTAAATAAAAGAGGTCATATATGAAGAAAAGAGGTCATATATGAAGAAAAGAGGTAATATATGTAATCTTTGTGCTCTGATAAAGGTAAGAATAGTATAAAATTTCTAGACCTGAAAGATTTATGCTCTGTAAAAGTAAGATAAGTGGAAATTTTTGTTTCTAAAGTATGGATCTAGGTATGTTTGATAGATTTTGTCCTAGCTTAAAAACTAGGGAACTAATAGATGAAAGAAGATTTGATATGAGTAGATCTGATAAGAATAGTGAAAGATATATTATACCTATGCATAGAAAGAATGTTTGGAGTAACAAATGGATGTAGGATCCTTGAAAGAATTTGTTGCAGGTAAGCTCATGTGATCCTAGTGCATAGTACAGGAGAAGCTGGGGATCATCTAAAAGAAAGAGAGGATTAACCCTCTGTTACAGCTGTAGAAGACCGGGACATCTTGCCAAGGAATGCCTTGGAATAAAACCTAGTTGTCTTTGTTGCAAAGCTATGGAACATGAAGTGTTGGATTGCCCAAAAATGATTATTAATCTTGAAGGAATGAATCTGAACCAGGAAACCCTAAGTCAGATCTAGAAATGGTAGAATCCCAGAAAGAATTAGAGAAAGTATTGTTACAGATGAAAGAAACATTGAATGACCACCGACATATCATCTTATCAGAGATCTTCAAAGAAAAAGAATGAATTGGAGCAAGAATAGGAGACTTCAACATTGATTATGTTCTAGATGAAGAGACATAAGTGAATATCATGACATAGATAACTTGGGAATCTATAGTGAGGCCTGCTATGATTCCTTCATTAGGAGGAGTAGGATTATTCAAAGGAAAACTGGTAAACCTATGTGGAAGGCTCAATTAGATACCTACGAATGCCAATGGAACTTCAAAAGAAGAAGATTTTGATTTTATTAAATTTATTGAAGACAATGCCCCATTTACCATATTACTAGGAAAACCTTGGATTGATAGAGATCAAGCCACATGAAAAGAATAAAAAGAAGTTTTGGAGCAGAAGAAACTAGAGTTAAAATATTTTGTGACTAGAAGGATCTCACACTTGATTGAAGAATAGGAGAACATATCGAAGCTATTTAGCACTAGAAACCCAGATGTCGAAGCTGCATGCACAATAGAGGACTCAAAGAAGACTAAAGTACCTACCCCAGATAAACAAAAGGTATTACCCCTGAATCCTAGGAAATAACCTCAACATCAGGCAGTGACTATGTCAAAAGAAGATAAGAATCAGAATGGAAAAAGGAATACCGAGACGAAACTCACTGGAAAGAAGGCTAGAAAGCTAAGTAAGAAGAGGCATAAGATTGAAAAGTTACAGAAAGTTCCAGAGGGAACTTCGCAGGAGGAAAATTTTCAAAATTGGAGCTTCGTCGGGATATCAAAATAGCGACACATGGCACTTTGTCATGGCGAAACACTATAGTCGTTGGGGACATTATAACCATTCTCCTACTGCACTGAACGTGTAGAAAGGAATTTAAATCTCTACACTAGACCATTGGACCACACCATAACGGATAGAACAAGAGTTAATGAGGCTTCATACCCATTGCAAGAGACCCATTTTCGAGTTACCTATTTATCTCGTTGCACCAAGCACCGAGAACACTTTTGCTAACCAAGAGTTTGAGCCCGCAGACTAAGTGAATTGTATACAGTGATCATTGTGCTCTTGTTTTTTATTCTAGTGTAGTGTCTAAGATAATTTGACCACGATCTAATTAATCCCGAGCGCGAATGTCTGAGGAGCTCAATGGAGTCGAAGAATCAATGGCATAAGTACTCCTTGAATTGATGACTGAAAGAGTCATGTCAGAGAGAGGATTGTCTACATGTGTACAAGCATCATCGACGAGAGGACTGCTCGCCTCTCCATCCACTTCTGAATCTGAGCCATTCCGACCAACAGATGAAAAGCAAACCAACCACAGGGATGATCTCGCGAATGCTAAAATGATGTTGAGCATATTACTCGCCTATCTAGCACCTCTAAGCAGTGCAATAAATCGAGACAGTGTGCCCAAATACTTTTAGTACACCTTGTTCACTGCATACCTCCCGAAGGGGATACGTGTAGTTTACGCATACCAAGAAAAGATTGCAGCATTGATTTTTAGCGAACCTCGCACAGTCCACACAACTCAACATCATGAAAATTCCTCACTTCGAAAGACACCAAGAGGTGAATGCATGTGTCAATATGTTGTTGTTTTGTTACCATGGAAGATACTTGTGGTTAAACTACCATATCACAGTGGATCCAACATTGATCAATCAGATCATAGGGCTAAGTATGTAAGGCCCTGACCCATAGGATTTATATCCTAGAAAAACCATGGATCGCGCTCTAGCTCAGAGGATCAAGGACACCTACGATGATGTCAAGAAGGGAACATGAGGCTACAAGGTAGCTTTTATTCAGAGTGGCATAGTATGCCTCGCCTATCAATTGATCGCAAGAAAGTTAGTACAAAAGAACTAACCCACCCAAGTCACTGGTTTTGTAGTCGACCTTGTAGTGAAGTGTGTAGAGGGCCTACAAATGAATTGGGTGAAGTACCTGGTAAACCAATTAGAACTTGACTATAGAGAAGACAAGGATCAAGGGTACGAATTTGATTTTAGATGGCTATTGATTTTGATCACTTTCATTTCCTGGGAGATGCCGGAAGGTGTGACCTTCCCAGACATCAAACCCTTTGAACCTTTGGTCGTGAACTTTAATACACTGTGGTATTCTAGTGACATGAATAAGAAATGGTATTCAAATTCCTTGTTCCATACATACTACAATCAGCGGAAGACAACCATCCAGTCTGAGCCTCGTATGACCCGAAATACTTTACACAGGTTATGACCTTTGATGAAATTCAACATTGATCATCATTTTATTTATATTACAGCACGCGATGATGAACATAAGCAACAACTACACTCATACTACAAACTAACAGAGGAGGACTTAGAGGAGATCACCAAGGAATGGTCGCTGAACCTCCTTATTCCAACAAACCGTACGGAGATGTCTGACATAGATAGCCCATAAAATGGGTAGGATACACAAGGAAGTAACAAAACAAAGAAGAGTGATGAAGTACAAGATTTAGGAAGTGCCTCGGTGAATATTGCTTCCATGTCATCAGCGCCATGAGGTGATGGTGAAGAAATAGATGGCACAGAGGCTGAACAGAGGAGAGGAAAAGTAACACCGCCTAGAGAGGAGAAGGACCCCTCAAAGAAAAGGAAGGTTTCCCCCCTTAATCCTTCCTCTCGGAAGAAATCAAAAGCAATGATGACCAAGTTGCAGATTATCCTCACCCCTGATGACTTTGATTTCATCGTAGCGGACCTGAATGATGATTTGCTAGAGATAGCAGAGAAGAAAGAGGATAAGCATGAGGAGATGTACAATCGACTTAAGGTTGAGCTCCAAGGGGTGTAGTAGGAACTACAGTCTAGCCACGCAGTCTCCACTATGCCTCTACCATTAGGAACACCAGAAGTAGGAGATGAGCCAACTCAACTCCACATAATAGTTGATACAGTTGAAGCTTGCCTTTGACGATCACAGGAAGAAACAACGCAATCCGCCCAGGCTTTAGCACAAGTATAGGGAGTCCTTCTAGAGCAACGCAGTACTATAGAACAGGAAAAATTTTCTCTCAAGCGAAGTGGGATGAATAAAAATAACAACTGTAGCAAAGCAAGGAACAGTTGCTCACAGAGCAACTCGAAGTAAATGAAATGGTCAATAGAGGACTTTGCTCTGTAATAGTTGTATAATTAAAGACTGAAGAGAGAGTTCCACAGCAGGTGGCGCAACTTGAAGAAGTGATCCAGCAGCTACAACAATGCATCACATATTTGGAACTACGCACTGTGCCTGAGACCCCACAAGATGTAAGAGACCTAAGGGAAGCAACTTCCCACAGTGCAGTTGACAGATTAAAATATATTGCCCTAGAATGCAAGAAGCTGAGTAACCGCAGCGCCCAAACATATGAGAACCTCACCGATAATCCAGAGTTACAGTAACTAGAGTCACAACTCAAGGAAGCGAAGCAACATGCAAACACACTATAGGGACAGCTGAAGGCCATGTCGATCGTAGAAAAAACAAAGCAATCTCAAGAGCAGTGCACCGCCCAACAACAGATCCATATGATTCAAAGAAAAGTTATGGAAGTAACTCAATGACTCCAACCAGTACAAGATAAGGCATGCCAACTGTTCACAGAGATTGAAA
>JASDQU010310117.1:13347-39166 GCA_032191745.1 Picea mariana | reverse complement strand
TGTTGGCCCATGGGTTTACCCGTGCTTAGGCCTATTTTGTAATATATAAATAGATGTCTAGGCAATGCAAGGAGGGGGCATCTATGTGATGTTAGGCCGCTAGTCAGATGTAAATGTATGATAAGTGCAAGTAGAGTCTTTAAGTGATTTTTGCATGACTGTAAGAGATTTGCAGAGTTAAGTGCAAGTGGTTGTAATGGGCGGTGGAAGGATTTGTGTTGTAACGCAAGGAAGAAGGATCTAGCGAGTTGTGTATATCTTTTGTCCTATGCGGAGAAGGGTGTTGAGGCTATATGCATGTAACCTATTGAAGAAGCTAATAAAGAAGAATAGTTGGTGGACGTAGCCCCAGGGTGGGGGTGAACCATGTAAATACTCTGTTACTTTGCTCCGTTTGATGTTCTGATGCGTTTATATGTTATTTGCTAAGTTCTTTGTAATGATTAGATATATTTTCTTATGCTTAGTGCTACTGATATGTGAGAATGTTAGATTTGATTTATATGAATATGCTTAGTGCTTGATCTGCTAAGATTTGATCTATTTACCTATGCTAAGTGCTTAAATACATTAGATAAGTGTGAATGCTACGAAGCTCTATTTTATCAACGAAGTAGATATTGATTGGATATTGAGGAACTGATGGTGCTAAGTGCTTTATTAAGTAGTACAATCACATATATGTGTCTCAGCTAAGGTTATAGACACCTGAGTCTCGCAACCACCCCTGCCTCTACCTTGGGTGAGACTTCATTTGCTTCGCAGGTGTTGCCAAAAGGGCTGGTAGTTAGGTTTTTTTTGGTGCGTTGTTGTAGCATTGAACCCTAGGTCTGCCCCTTGTGCCAACAAGCACGCCAGATCTGGTTAAGCTCATGCTGCAACTAAAGGAGATGATCAACAAAGGATACACCTGACCCAGTGTATGCCCATGGGGAGTTCCCGTCTTGTTTGTGAAAAAGAAATATGGCACACTCTGAGTGTGCATAGATTATAGACAACTCAATAAGAAAACCATAAAGAACAAGTACCCCTTACCAAGAATCGATGACTTGTTTGACCAATTGGGAGGTGCTTCCATATTCTTGAAGATAAACTTAAGGTCTGGATACCACCAAGTTTGGATTAAGGATGAAGGAATCCACAAAACAACCTTCAAAACAAGGTATGCTCACTATGAATTCATGGTGGTGCCATTTGGGTTAACCAATGCCCCGGCCACTTTTATGTCCTTCATGAATAATGTACTCAACAAATTCCTGGACAAATTTGTATTGGTTTTCATTGATGATATCCTAATATACTCCAAGAATGGGGAGGAGCACAAATAACATCTTAGACTCATACTTCAAGTACTAAGAGATCATTAGATCTACGCTAAGTTTAGCAAGTGTGACTTCTTTCAAAATCAAGTCCATTACTTAGGCCATGTCATTTCTAAGGAAGGGGTTGTAATGGACCCTGATAAGATCATATCTATTATGGAATGGCCTACCCCAAAGGATGTATCAGATAACAAATCCTTCATTGGCCTGGAAGGATACTATAGAAGGTTCATAAAAGGATTTTCCAAGATTCGTTGTCCAATCACTTCCCTTCATAAAAACGCGATCAAATTGATTTGGACATCAAAATGTGAAGAAATATTTCAGGAACGAAATACCTCCTGACCCATGAACCCATGCTAAATATTGCAGACTCGGATAATGATTTCCTCATGTGTACAGATTCCTGCAAGGAAGGAATCAAAGGATTCCTTATGGAAGAGGGATGTGTAATTTCCTACGCACCCTGAAAATTAAATGAGCATGCGATCAATTATGTGACCGATGACCTAGAGTTGGCTTCCATAGTACATGCTTTAAAAATGTGGAGGCCCTACCTCCTGGGAAGGATATTTGTGCTTATGACAGACCATTGTGGATTGAGCCACCTGCTTGATCAACCAAAGCTCAATGTCAGGCAATCTAGGTGGATGGCTCTTCTTAGTGAGTTTGATTTCAAAATCAAACACATCAAAGGAAAGGAAAATAGAGTGGTCGATGCCCTTAGCAGAAGTATAAAAATGATTCATCTAGCAGCAGTAAGTACCTGTGAAATAGATGTCAGGGAAAGAGTCAGAAATGCACAAGAGATAGATGCATTCTTCAAGATCGTGACCTCATACCTAAGATAAGATCCTACAATGCTAAAGTATGAAGGCTACCAGATGCTCAAGGGAGGGTTGTTGAATTACATAAACAGGTTGTATATTCCCAACTGTGATGACTTGAATACGTTCATAATGAATGAACTACATAAGAAACCATATACTGGTCACCCAGGTATGAAAAGATGATCACGGCCACTAGGAAACAATTCCATTTTCCTGAATTGAAGAAAGACATATCTAAATATCTAGCTAAGTGCCTAGAATGCCAACAATTTAAGGTAAACAAGTGAATTCCATCATTATTATTAAATCCCCTAGCGATCCCAGAATGGAAATGGGAAACCATCTCCATGGATTTCATCACCGAATTACCAAAGTCAACTAAGCAAAATGATGCCATCATGGTCGTGGTGGAGAAACTGAGTAAGAGTTTTCATTTCATTCCTTTCAAATCAACTTGGAAGGCCATAGATATTGCCAACATCTTCATGAAGGAGATATTTAGACTACATGGCATGCCCAAGGAAATTGTATCTAATCGAGAGACCAAGTTTACTTTGAACTTTTGGAAATCCCTAATGGTCAGTTTGGAGAAAAAATTGTTATTCAACACAACTTCTCACCCCAAACTAATGGACATATAGAAAGAGTGAATCAAATAGTATAAGACATGATAAGGATGCATGGAATGCATCAACCTAACAAGTGGGAATACTACCTACCATTGGTAGAGTTTACCTACAACAACGGTTATCAAGAATCCTTGAAGATGAGCCCTTTTGAAGTCCTCTATGGTAGATAGTGCAAGATTCCAATCAGCCAGAGAAATCCAGTGGAGAGAATTACAATCAGACCTGGCAAACTGAAAGAAATGGAACAATAAGTGGTTAAGATAAGACGAAATATGAACATTGCTCATGATAGACAGAAAAATTACGTTGACAGAAAGAGAACTCCCAAAGAGTTCAAGACCGGAGACCATGTCTATCTCAGAGTTAGACCCAGGAAGAGTTCCCTGAGAATGGGAGCATGTGCCAAGTTGGCACCTAGGTATTGTGTACCCTTTGAAGTCTTAGATAGAGTGGGGCATGTAGCCTATAGGATAGCACTTCCTCCCACAGTAAAGGCACATAATGCTTTTCATGTTTCATTACTGAAGAAATATGTACATGGTGATAGTCATATAATTGAATGGTCTGTGATCTATGTGGAGCCAGAGGGAGAATTCCTGCCAGAACCCCAATGCATATTAGATGGGAAGGAAACCTCACTCAAGAACCGAACCATTGCACAGGTCAAGGTGCAATAGAAACACTTTGGCCCAAATGAGACTACGTGGGAAATGGAATATTCCATGAGACAGGCATATCCGATTTTCTTTACTTCTGCATACATATTATGTTGATAGATATAACATCGAGGATGATAATTCCTTTAAGGGGGAGGGAATTGTAACACCTTGTTTCCCCCAATTTGTAAATATAACTATATGGGCCGAGGAACTATGGAAAACTTAAAAGTGTGAATTTTTTATTTGATGGACCTTATGTAGAAGGTCGATGAATGTAAATTTTGATTATTTTAATAGAAAATGGTTGCGTGTTGCATGAATGCTGAAAGAGGGGATGTGCTAAGAGAGAGACCACGAAATGTTGTGAAAGGTGGTGGAGGGGACCAAGAATGGTTGTGTTAAACTCCACCAAGCCAGTACCATGATGGAATTAATTTGCTCAGATCAGAAAAACCCTTTGACCAGGAATGAATTCTCGTCAGGCTGGTAGGTGGGAAGGCCACCTCAAGAGTTAATGAGGGATGGGGAAGACTTCCCATTAGTATGGATTCCAGACTTGATCACAGACTGGGGGATTCGAGCCACACACAATATTTCTGAGTGAGGCAAGAAAGGAAGTGTGGTGGAGAGAGGGAGAATTTTGGAGAAAATGCAGAGACAAGAGAGGAAACTCTCAAGTCCAAGGAAGGACTAAAAGAGGAAACAATGAGTTCTGATCACAGAAAATAGATATTGAACCAAGAGAATGAGAGTAACCTTCGTCCTTATCTATTTTTGTATTGGGAGAAGGATAGTAACCTTCATCCCTACCTTCTATTGAACTCGAAGTAAGAGATTGAATATCGAAGTATCATGGCTTAATCTCGAGGGTGACCAATGATAAATCTATTGGGAGTGACTGAGCCTATGGTTGGGTGAAAATGAGCACCCCTTTCAGCAGTTTCATCACACTATATGGTTCCTATAAGTGTTTTCTTGCCTTATTCTTTGAATTGTAAGTAATGGATGTATACGAGTATTTATGTGTCTATAAAGGGTTCTTTCTCTGTGTTAAATGATTAAGTTATGAATTTGAGTTCATTCCCTTGAGAACCTACATGTCTTCTTGATTTTACCATACATCCATGTTTAGTCACTCAAAGGCACTCTCTCACAGAGCTACATCACCGTTCCAGAGTCGAAGCAAGCCTCTTGTCATAGTTACCGTCATGGTAAACCCACAAGTTAACTTGCCTTGACTTAGAGATTAAAACTCTCCAAGTTGGGAAGGTGTTCACTTCAGAACAATAGTCTAGGAACCCTGGAGCTTGAAGCTCTGAGATGTATAATTGATGTGAACCATCGATCGATATCAAGAAGCGACTAAGCATCGAAGAACCAAATCAAAGGAACACCAGGAGAACGAGAAGAATTTCCTTTTAGGAAATCCTTAGAACTAAGTTATCGAAATCCCCGAATGCAAGGAGTGCATGAGAAATTGAAGTCCTTTAAGAATCAATCTTAGAAGGGATAACACTTATCATAAGTGTTGAAGAGATCCAAGAGTAGGACTCGTAGGAGGAGCAAAGGTTTAAAATATTTGAAGACTAATAGAAGCGATAGTGGTCGTTGTATCACATTGAAAAGGATCGACAACCATCGGATTTGAGGAAGGTGCACGAGTCCTAACGTTCACATGCACGGGAGAGAGAACCTGTCAAGCTTTGAGACTTGAAGTTTTCGAATCCCGAAGAGTCGAAAACCCAAAGTAGAATCTTAGTCATCCGATCTTAGGAACATATATGAGCCATCATATTGTTCGGGGTAAACTTCAAGCATCGGATCACTAGAGTGGATCTGAATCATTAAATACCATGAGTCTGGGAGGAGGCAAGTTTGAAACTTGATATTCCCATAGCCCTAAGAGCCAAAGATCCTTGAGCCATCGATTGGGATGGGGACACTTGTCAACAGATCGAGAGCTACAAGAATATTGTAGTGGGGTTTTTCAATTTGAGAACTGAGATTTTCGAACCCCGAAGGCTCGAAGACCCGAAGTGAACCCAAACCAAAAAATCTAAGTGAGACGTGGCATGGATCTGTGAACTCCAGGTAAAGTCCCAAAGTGATTCATAGCTATTGGATTTGTAGGACACGTGGCATGAATCCGTGAACTCCAGGTAAAGTCCCAAAGTGATTCATAGTCATTGGATTCAGAGGACATGTGGTGCAAATCTATGAACTCCGGGTAAAGTCTGAAAGTGATTCATATCCATCGGATTCGAAGTACACATGGCACAAATCTGTGAGCTTCGAGTGAAGACCTGAAGTAATCTTGATCATCATATTAGGAGAACACGCGTCAGAGGATTGCAGCCTTCAGATAAAACTCATTAGGGAGAAGGTTTGAGATTTGAGATCTCAGAAGTCTGAAACCCGAAGGACATCTCAACCATCGATTGAGAAGAAGGTTGGAGAACCGTTGATTTCAGTTAAATGTTCAAACACCCGAAGTGGAAGAAACACCGTTGATTGAGTAGGATAGGTTTCTATAGATCGTCAACTCAAGAAGTTTGAAGTATGGAAGAAGAAGGGTTTGATATTTCAAAATCCTGAAGTCCGGAATTGAGAAGATATCACATTCGTTGATCTAGGAGGGACATATTTGGTCTGTATATTTGAGAGGCACAGATTTGAACCATCAATTCAGACAATATATTGAATATCACGAGATCAATGATCCCGTAGCATTACGGGGACAGGAGTTGTGTGAAGTTTAAAATATCTAGGGTGGGTTGCAATTCAAAGCCTGGTTTTTTCAGGAGGACACGTGGAGACTTGAGGAGGATTGCAGGCCCAAAAGTAGTTTGACCCAAAACCACTTGTGGTTGCACCTTCAATCACGTGGTCATCTCCAAGGTCACATTCAAGGAGAGGCCAAGAGAAAAGGGGCTAACGCCAAATCTGAGACTTCGTTGAAGTGCAAGGGGGAAGGTCACGAGTATGATAAGACCTGCAACAGAGGCCGAAAGGGCCAGTGTCTCAATTAGAGGTGATACTATCATGGTCTCAAAGTCTCATTTGATTTAGACTCGAAGAATCTTGATCTGAGGCTCAGGCTGATTCTTGGACTCTCCAAATTAGAAACTGTAGAGAGAAAGAGGATTTCTTCCTATAAGGAGGCCGATTTGTTTTTTAATTTTCTTTGCCCCATCATGGGTTTGTTACATTGTGTCATAATATCATCAATAAATGCCTCAAATATGCATTAATATCACCAAGAAATGTACCTCAACCAACATCACAAAGATGTGTCTATAACAACCATAACAGATACCAAACTAGATACCAACATAGCCAAGATATGCTTCTAATAAATGTACCATAACATCACCAAGGTGTACCTCAAATCATATTTCCAAATATCTAAAACATGCCTCAAGCATGTATCAAGACACAACCCTCAAAACACATGTAAAACATACCTTTGATTATGTAACAGACCTAGTGCATTAGATTACAGACCTATAGCTCTTCCTCATCCTCAAAAACCTAGTAATAGCATCCTCAATACTTTTCACAGATCCATGACTTGTACACTATCAACTTGTGGATATCCATGCTTTTCTCTTCTATGACCCACATACATGTATGCCTTTCCAATGGTCAACCCACATATAACCTATCAATGCTTTGCTATGTTGTGACCTGGGTACATCCATGCTTTGATGAACTATGACCCACGTACACCTGCACTTTTATGAACTTTGACCCGTGGATAGCCTCAAAAATATAGTCCAATCACATCCATACACTTCGCTCCTTCATACTTTCCTGAAAGATTTACTAAAATATCACTTGTTCACTTAGAAAATATTCAATAAACGTGTTTGTGCGAATGTTCTTATGAGAGACTCCTTGAGGTGTATTTATACTTTTCCAATGTAACTTCTCTCCTTAACTTTAGAGATTATTTTCACAACCACTTTACCATTTAATTAGTGACTTGTAACTATTTAGAGGCTTCTTAACCATTCTTCAAGGCTTCCAACTTCAAGAGGGCATAACTCCTCAACCGTGAGGAACCACATGACATGCCACCTATTGTTGGAAACAAAATGATGAGGATAATCTATCTATGAAGGTGTTATATGCATTTAAATTGTCCTTCATGTCCTTATTTCTCAAGCAACTTTGGGATTCATGACCACACCACTGGGGATTATCAACCACTTAACCACTTAGCCATATTTCCAGGGATTCTTTTAGTGTTGTATACGGTTGAAATTAATTCTTATAGAGTTCATCTAGATTTGACATCAATGACGACTAACTTTCTAACAATATCCCCCTTTGGCATTGATGGAAACATCCATTCTCCACATGTGACCAATTCTCCTCATGTTTCTCTTCATGTTTCTCTCCCACTTTGACATCAATGGAAAAGGGTAACTCTTCTCATGAGAAATTCTCCTCATGGTTCTTTCCCCCTTTGAAATAAAATCATGTTTCTCTCCCCCTTTGACATCAATGGAAAAGGGAAACTCTCTTTGGGGTTCCTCCCCCTGTCTTCATGCTTATGATATTTATCTCCTCTCTTGATATCAATAGAAAAGAGTGACTCCCCCTTGACAATATATCTTCTTTGAACAATCTTTCCTTGACTTCATGTGCTCCCCCTATCTTCATGTTTCTGATATTTTTTCTTCTTCTTTTGTTCTTTCTCTTACCCTTTAACATAATGGTAACTACTTCTAACTATTTCTCTCCCCTTGTCTTGTTTTGAAAGATTTTTTGTATAACAATGTGGGGCTTCCTGTATATTCTTTATTTCCTGTCTTTTGGTGCTTCTTGACCATTGGTGATTCTTCTTGTAATTCCCCGAGAAATATTTATAAAAAACATTCAATTTTTTCCTGTTCACTTCTTAGACATCAATGACCATAATTTTCAACAATACCAATTTCACTTTGATGGTATGGCTTCTGTTGATGGTTTCTCTTCCCCTGTTATGATGTGCCTTTCACTTCTTGCCTTCTTCTGACTAACTAATTTCATTTGTAAATATGTTTTCATCGACTATGATATATCTCTATAGACCTTCCAAATATCTCGTGAATCCATATATGTCCATATGTCATAGAAACTATCCATGACTCTGTTACACAATTGCACACGATGTTGACCCAGATGTCACTTTCTCCAACTAATCACTACATACTCTTTCTTATATATTCAATCTACAAAAAAGACTCTACATGTCTACAACAATCTGTAATGAATATATCCATGTTTGAATACATGTATGGAATCCTCAATACAATCGTGAATCTTTGACTCAGAAGTGTGCTAATGATATACTTCATAAATAGCAGTTGATACCTACATGGCAATGTGTTTTGAAAGTTGCTCCTTAACCAATAAAAATGTCATAAGATATTCTGCACTTTTTTCATCAAACCACTCCGAGACTGTCTTCCCAAAATATGCAAACACATTAGACTACTCGAAAAATAGTTCTATTATATGTAGAGTTTATGCTTAGAGTCCCTCTTTTCAATATTCATATTTACTAGGAGTTTCTGAGCTTGGTGGCTTAGAAAGGTGGAGGAAGTCTCCCTAATGTAGAGTAATCTTCCTCTTCATGGTCTTCCTAAATTCTGGCATATTCCTCTTTTCCTTTAGATTCATCATGATCTTGTACTACTACAAATCCTAAGAGTATGATTTATGGAAGTACTGCATTCATCTATTCTTCATTCACCTTCTCTTCATTTGTTTGTTCTTGTTTTATTTTCCAAACCTTCTTATATATATTATCATTGTCCTCTTTCATATAAGTAACTATCATGATTCTATAGTCACAAGCTATGTGTCCATAGTTATGGAATTTGTAACATTTGATATTGTATGGGCCCACATAAGAATCTCTTTCTTGAACATTTATTCCATAATCTTTGCAATCTAAAACTTTATGTCCAAATCTATTTCAAATAAGAAAATAACCATGAAAGAAACTATGATACCTGTAAGTAAATGATAATCTTTGTGATGTAATCCTTCCTAATTCATGCCTTGGTTGATGATGATCTCTGTAAGTAAATGATAATCTTTGTGATGTAATCCTTCCTAATTCATGCCTTGGTTGATGATGATCATTGTTTCCTTCACAATGATTCAAGCTTCCTTGATATCTTAAAGTGGAGGGTCTTCTTGGTGGTGCAGTTCTTCTATAATATTCTTCTTCATTCTTCTTCATTTATGAAATTTTCTCCTTTTAGGGCTTGCATTCTTCCTTCTTGATAAATATTTTGATAAATTTTTCATATCTCTTATCCTTCTCTTCATTCTTCATTTCCAACAAACTATAACACTTCTCTTCAACTTTGTTTACTAGTTGATTGGAGATTCCCTTTTCCTCAACATTCTTGCTGAGATTGACAACTTTAACCCTTAATGTGACAACTTCTTCTTCAAGTTTATGACAATATTCTTCATTCTCCATCATATGGATCTTCATAAATTCTTTCGTTCTCTTTTTCCATTCAAGTTCGGCCTTCAAGAATATGATTTCTTCTTCAAGTCTTCTTTCTTGTTAAGTAAATGTTCCTTCAAGATTGTTTAAGTCCTCGGATCTTTCCTTAAGATGATTTTTCAAAATCTCTTATGTCTTCTCTACTTCCTTTCTTTGTGATATTATTTAAACTTCCAAACATTGTTTCTCTTTCAACTAGTTCTTGAGAGTTTCTTGAATCACTTTAGATTCTTCTAACTAAGATTTTAGATTCATGATGATTTGTTAGGCTTCCGTGAAATTATTGCAGTATTGAGAGTCCTCTTTTAGCTTGATCAATTCTTCTTCGAGAGACTTTTTTTTTATTCCTTTCTCTATTTATCTCACTTAAAGAACCGATTAGTTTAGCCTCAATATCCACTACTCCTCCTTCACAATCTCCTTCTAAATATATCTAACATGATGAGCATATTTCTTCTCGTTCTGTCCCAACATATTCTTTAATATGCTCTTTCTCTGCGATGTTATGAGATCTCTTGGAATATAGATTATGTATCTTATCCCAAATCTCTTTGGCTAAATAGCATTGTCCCACTTTGAATTTAATTGAATCACATAATCCTTGTAGGATGAAATCCATTGCAATTTTGTTGTTCATTTTCAATTCCTTCTTTGTTGCAGTCTTTGGAGGTTTATTTGTAGCGGTGTATCCTGGAACAATTGATTTTCAAACATCATACCCCTATCCATGTAAAAAAAAAAATTATTATTTTTCTCCACATCTCATCCTTAAAACCAATCTGAACATCAATCCATGGTGTTCCACTAACTATGTATCCATTATCCATGATATACACGATCTACCTTCTAGTGGTTAAATTGTTTGTTGAAGTGCTAGCTCTGATACCAATTGTTGCAATACTGAGGGGGGTTGAATTAGTATAAACACTTTTTACCACTTTCAATCAAAATATATAAACTTCAAATTTATCAACATTATATCATTTATGATTTCATTCAATATATCATGGGAATATAACCATAAGAAGTATCACTCAACGATATCACATCAGATAAACAGTGCACCATAATTTAAGTGGAAACCTAAATGAGTGAAAATCATGGAATTCTTTCTTAGATATATCAAGATTGCATTAATAGGAATATCCAATTTCCCATTTCTCCAGAACCAACTGGAAGGAGGCTCCAACACCCTATTTATAGGCTCCAACCTGAAGGAAGCTACAACTCCATGAATTCTCTAGCTACACCTGAAAGGAGGCTTCAACCCCCCCTAGTTTATAGGTGCCAACTTGAAGGAATCTCCAACTCCGTGTGTTCTCCAGATCCAACCGGAAGGAGGTTACGATCCCTTGATTTATAGGATCTAACCTAAAGGAAGGTACAACCCCTTGTATTTCTTGGGTCCAACTGGAAGGTGGCTACAACCCCATTTCCTTGCCATGTCCTACCTCCCTGAAATATAAGTGTAGGCTCAAATGGTCACTACCATTGATCAACCTGTAACTGCTACTATCACTATCATATCAACTTGTCACTATCACTATCAATCAATCACTGTCAATATGTCACTTTCACTATCAATCTATCATTGATATACCATCATTGACCAGTACCATACCATGCATCAACGATGTACCAAAACATGTACCATAACATATACCAAAACATGTACCATAACATATACCAAAACCCATACCATATCATGTACCAAAACTTGTACCAAAACATGTACCATACCATCAATGATGTGGCTCAACCAAGTACCAACATTACCAAGAATGCCTTAAGCATGTACCACAACATCCAATGCATGTACCTGCAACATGTTCCATAACATCATCAAGAATTTCCTCAAACATGCATCAATATCACCAATAAATGTACCTCAACCAACATCACAAATATGTGTCTATAACAACCATGACATATACCAAACCAGATACCAAGATAGCCAATATATAATTCTAATCAATGTACCATAACATCACCATGGTGTAAATCAAAGCATATTCCCAAATATCCAAACCATTCCTCAAGCATGTATCAAAACAAAACCCTCAAAACACATGTAAAACATACCTTTGTTTCTGTAACATACTTGGTTCATTAGATTACATACATGTAGCTCTTCCTCATCCTCAACTTCTTGGTACTAGCATCCTCCTCAATAATTTTCATAGATTTGATACTTGTACACTATCAACTTGTGGATATATGTGCTTTTCTCTTCTACAACCCATGTACATTCATGCCTTGCCCACTATCAACCCGTGAATAACCTATCGATGCTTTTCTACATTGTGACACACGTTCATCCACTCTTTGATGAATTGTGAGCCACGCACATCCATGCTTTGATGAACTGTGACCCTTGGATAACCTCAGAAAGATATTTTAGTCACATACATACACTTCGCTCCTTCATACTTTCTGTACTTCACATCTTCTATGAAAAGATTTACCAAAATATCACTTGTTCACTTAGAATATATTCAATAAACTTGTGTGTGTGAATGTTCTTATGAGAGACTCATTGAGGTGTATTTATACTTTTTCAAAGTAACTTATCTTCTTAACTTTAGGGATTCTTGTTACAACCACTTTACCCTTTAATTAATGATTTGTAACTATTTAGGGGCTTCTTAACCATTCTTCGAGGCTTCCAACTTCAAGAGGGCATAACTCCTCAACCACGAGGAACCACGTGACATACCACCTACCGTTGAAAATGGAATGATTATGAATATCAATCTATGAAGCCTTTACATGAATTTACACTATCATTCATGTCCTTATTCCTCAAACAACTTCAGGATTCATGACCACACCTTTGGGGCTTCTCAACCACTTAACCACTTAGACATCTTTCTAGGGATTCTTCTACGGTTGACTAGGGTTGACATCAATGCTTCTAGAGTTCATATAGAGTTGAAATCAATGTAAACTAACTTTCCAACAATCCCTATACTCAATATCCATTTCGTTCGACTTCCACTTATTTTCAATCACTACGAGGATTCAAAATACTCTCTAATTCGTTCATACTCCATCTCCCAAATTCCCAAAATATTTGTTCCCCACTAGAAGTCAAACATTTTCAAAACAGAGTGACCTTATATACTTGCCTACATTTGGAATTTTGGTGGCATGGAGAAGTTCGGAAGAGTAAGACAAGATCCATGGTCTCTGAGGGAGCTCGAGGTATACCCTGAGTATAGTGCTAGAAATCCCCTCAAATCAGTAGGTTGGCTTCCATTTCTCAAGAAATTCCATGGGTATGATGCCTCTATAACCAAGGTGTTTGATGGTAGTGTGCCCCACATGGGTGATTTACTGCTTGTTGTATATGAGGAAACATTGACTCAATAAAAAAGGCTTCCTCGAGAATTCTAGTTTAAAAATAAGAAAGTGGAGCAGGGGGTCTCAGATCGATTCCTATGCTCGATAGAACATAATCCATATTGGAAAAATGGGGTGCCTAAAACATCTAAAAAACCTCTAGAGAAACCTTCTTAGCCTAAAAAATTTATATGTTCATCCCTTCACTCTGTTGGGCCATCTACACATGTACCTCATGAGATTGATAACACTATAGACTGTTATGAGCCTATGAAATATGCCTTTCCCCCAGATACGAGGTTGATCTCTTCTAGACTGGAGAGGAAAGATTGACCAATTGATATATTGAAGGCCAAGGTTGAATAATTTTTAACCTTGGATAGGTATATTAAAAATGAGAATGTAGTCATTAAATAAAAATGTGTTGAGTGAAAGAATAATTCATACTTATGATATGATAAAATTATTATTCATTAAAATAGACTTATTCTAGAAGTCTATGTATAATGAAATATGATGACAACCCGTGAAATTAGGGATGGAGATCACATAGAGATATTCATGGAGATATTGTGGAGATAGTTATGAATATGGTTACCCTATATTGCACATATTGTTGTAATCACCTCAATGTTATATTATGAGATCTCACTAATGTATTAGTGTGAGAGAGATGTATTATTATTCTACATTAATGAAAAGATAGTTATGGATATCATTATGTTATATAGGACATCTATGAGGCCTCATGAATGTATTAGTGTGAGACACATTTATTATTATTGTACAATAATGAAAATGTGATCTTTGTGAATATATTGTTCTCCTTATGGCTGATTTGCGTGTGTTAATATTTGTTGCTTGCTTCTCTTGAAACCAACATTTGTGGTACCAGATCCATGGCAATCAAATCATGGTTATGAAAATCTCGAGATATTCATGTGCAGCGTGTTCTATGCCAGCAATTAAAGGATCAAGAATAGTCCTCCATGAGATGAAGGAAGGAATCGAAAATGGCTTGGCTCCAGTAAAAAAATGTTGGTTTCAATTCAAAGCACATGGAAAAGTCTGTAAACTCTTCCAAGCGATTGTGGATCTATAGTATCTCTTTGTAACAAAAAAGGAGGGAGAGAGAAATGTTGGATTGTTGTAGATGAAAGAAGGATGGCGTATGTTACTTGATAAATAATATCGCTACCCACTGAGTAAGTTTTATTAGAATGAAATCGGAAACTTGGTGGAGCGTTGGCCCTCCAGCTATATGAGAAAAATGTGCTCTCTTGGACTCAAATATTGCACCCGTGGAAACAAAAACTCGATCTGAACACCATTGTTGGAGAAGAGATGTATCGAGCACCAGTCCATGTGATGGCAGGCCTGTAGAAATAAAAAAATGACAGTCAAATATCAAGTCTATAGGTTGCATGTAAATCCGAGGTGAGTATGATCTAAGGCTAGAACAGAGGCATGTTGAAATCTGAGAGCGAGAAAACTGCAATGGAAATATGATAGAATAAAACCCTTCATTGACCAAAGAGAAGGCGTATTGTTTGTGGTAGTTGATGCCGATGTTGTTCTAGCAGAATTAGAAGAGCTTCGGGCGCCATTTTCCCATTGCCAGGAGGTTGACAAGCAACATATGTGAGGTGTGAGGTGTATGACAGTTGAGAATCCTGTGTTTTGCTTCATATTGCATTCATGATAAAGCATTGGAAAAAGTTGGAAAGTCAATGAAACATATCAAGGCACATTTTGTGGCTATGTGTATGTGTTTATGTGCATTCACTTACTTAATAATGTAGACCGCTGATTCTTTCTTGCTTATAGAGCCATGAGTTATCTGTAAGTAGATCTATGTCCTTGAAGTAGTTAAGGTTATGGTGGATAATTGCATCGTTTGACCAGTGTGTAGAGAGACTGTAGACCGTTGATTCCTTCTTTCTTATAGAGCCATGAGTTCTCTGTAAGGAGATCTATGTCCTTGAAGTAGTTAAAGGTTATGGTGGATAGTTTCATAGTTTGACCAGTGTGTGGAGAGATTATAGACCGTTGATTCTTTCTTGCTTATAGAGCCATGAGTTCTCTGTAAGGAGATCTATGTCCTTGAAGTAGTTAATGGTTATGGTGGATAGTTTCATAGTTTGACCAGTGTGTGGAGAGACTGTAGACCGCTGATTCTTTCTTTCTTATAGAGCCATGAGTTCTCTGTAAGGAGATCTATGTCCTTGAAGTAGTTAATGGTTATGGTGGATAGTTGCATAGTTTGACCAGTGTGTGGAGACACTGTAGACCGATGATTCTTTCTTGCTTATAGAGCCATGAGTTCTCTGTAAGGAGATCTGTGTCCTTGAAGTAGTTAATGGCTATGGTGGATAGTTGCATAGTTTGACCAGTGTGTGGAGAGACTGTAGACAGCTGATTCTTTCTTGCTTTAGAGCCGTGATTTCTCTGTAAGGAGATCTATGTCCTTGAAGTAGTTAATGGCTATGGTGGATAATTGCATAGTTTGACCAGTGTGTGGAGAGACTGTAGACAGCTGATTATTTCTTGCTTATACAGCCATGAGTTCTCTGTAAGGAGATCTATGTCCTTGAAGTAGTTAATGGTTATGGTGGATAGTTGCATAGTTTGACCAGTGTGTGGAGAGACTGTAGACCACTGATTCTTTCTTTCTTATACAGCCATGAGTTCTCTGTAAGGAGATCTATGTCCTTGAAGTAGTTCATGGTTATGGTTNATTGTGGATAGTTGCATAGTTTGACCAGTGTGTGGAGAGACTGTAGACCGTTGATTCTTTCTTTCTTATAGAGCCATGAGTTCTCTGTCCTTGAAGTAGTTAATGGTTATGGTGGATAGTTGCATAGTTTGACCAGTGTGTGGAGAGACTGTAGACCGTTGATTCTTGACCGTTGATTCTTTCTTTCTTATAGAGCCATGAGTTCTTTGTAAGGAGATCTATGTCCTTGAAGTAGTTAATGGTTATGGTGGATAGTTGCATAGTTTGACCAGTGTGTGGAGAGACTGTAGACCACTGATTCTTTCTTTCTTATACAGCCATGAGTTCTCTGTAAGGAGATCTATGTCCTTGAAGTAGTTCATGGTTATGGTTGATAGTTGCGTAGTTTGACCAATGTGTGGAGAGACTGTTGAATGGTGTAGCATACCCATGTGGAGCGACCTGTGACTGGAACATGAAATGTGCGTAAGAGATATGTGACTAACTATTGACCATGGGACATAAGCGTGGATCACTCCAAAAAAATACTAATGCAAAGAAAATTCATAAAGAAGTGCAAATGGAAAGGATATATTTTGTTTTGTTTTCAGGCATCGAAATTAAAAGTTTCATGGAACTTTTTTCTTAATTAAAAAGGAAAAGATATGAAAGGTTGAGAGGATAATTATTGAGAAACGACATAAAGTCGTATTGTAAATTTTTTTGAAGTCATAAATTTATGTGTGAGTCCAAGGGTATTGAGTGTGGATTTATAATAGTCTTATGGTATTTTGGTTTCACCTTAAAAGTGATTCATGGAAATATGTTAAGTTGTCAAAACAAAGGTGAAAAAATATATAAAAAGTTTAATTTTGAGTATGATTCTAAGTTAAGTTAGGTTAAGTTAAGTGAAGTGAAGTGAGAAGATTATTGATATTGTTAAGTTTTAAAGAGAAAGTAAATTTGATTCAAGTCAATATTAAAGTGAAGGGATATAAGGGTTAAAAGTATATTTTTGTAGTGAGTGCATTAAAGTAAAAGTTATGAAAGGGTCATTTATTGAGTCCAAGTAAAAGTTCACTTTCCCTGACACCCTCATAATCATTGTATTTTTAAAGATGGGTGTTTGATCGTTTGAACCTAACACCGGATTTGTTGCATTATTTATTGACAAGTGAGTGTGATTACAAGCAATCATGAATCATTTTTAAACATGATAAAAGGATTAAAAAGACTTCAAATAACTAATCTAGAAATTTAACTATTACAACAAGACCTTGATAATGATTTACAAGAAATAGACAGGTTACAAGAACAAAATCAATCTATAATTGGCAATGTTGCATAATTATGGACACGAGATAATGAACTCTATCATGAATTTGTTAGTTTTTCTACACAACACATCGACACATTAGAAGCAAAGTTGACATAACTAGATAAATTTATGGATGATATTTTTAAAATTGTAGATCAAAAGGACAAACTGATAGAATCATTGTAACAATAATTGTTGGAAAAGGAGAATGTGTTGTTAGAACTCACAAATGAAGTAAAATAGTGAAAACAAGAACAAGTGAAGTGTGATGTAACCTGTGATACAAGTGATCTGATTAATATTTTTAGTGTTGATGGACATATATCTCTCTCTTTTTCTGGGACCAAAAATGATGATACTTCAAATGATGATTGTGATGGTGATAAAATAGGTTTCTTTGAAAATAAGAAAAGGGAATAGGTTCAAAAATTTTGAATAAAATGGGTTATGATGGTAAAGGTTTATGAAAGAATTGTCGAAGTATTCATAAGCCCATACAAGTACATGTAATACCAATAAATGTATGCCTTAGTTATGAATGAAATACAAGAAATGGTGACATCAAATTTGTAAAAGCATTATCATAGAAACAAACCAATCATGTACAAGTAGCAACAAAAGCAATGAACCAAGATCTATAGCCTCAATAAAAAATAAGTGCACAAGCAGGAACAATGTTGTAGTTAGTGTGGAAGAAAATGACATGCAAAGGAAAAATGTTGGAATTTACATCCATGTTTTATTTTTGGTCTCTAAAGTCATGATCATCATAAGTGYTGGAATTGAGATATAACAAAGCCTCATGTAYAGGTAAAGTGTGGWTGGATTGATGTRCGAGAATGGTAGAACTTTACTTCCATGTTGAAAGGATTTTAAAAGTTGAAATATTTTGATGTACAACAATATCTCTCATATAAATTTCACTAATCAGTTGGTCCTCAAAAGGTCAGTTGTCATTAGATCCAGTTAAACATGTTGAGGAAAAAATTGTCAGTTTATTGAGTCATTTCTTTGAGTCAAGTATTTTTTTACTGGTTCGTGGTAAACCAAAAACCACTTTGTAATGACAGATGCATTTTTGTCATCAACCAAAACTACGTATAATTAATGGTTCATGATAATGTGAAACCAGTTCAAGTTTGTAATGGTTAAGGGTGATCCAAGGAAAACCCTATGTATGATGTAATGGTTGAAGGGTAACCCATAAAAAAACCCACAGTAGGTTAAGGGTAATCTAAAGAAATCATTGATATGAAGATGATGCAATTCAGATGATTGACTCAAATACAGCTCCGGAAGACAACAACAACAACTGAAGAAATAGATGCATATGAAGACGACAATGATGATGAAGTTGAAGAAGACTGTAGATGATGAAGATAATTTAAGACATTTAGATTGAATCCTAAGTATTCATTAAGGGGGAGTGTAAAATAATAATTCATACTAATGATATGATGACATTATTATTCATGAAAATAGACTTATTCTAGAAGTCTACGTATGATGAAAGATGAGGAAAACGAGTGAAATTAGTGATGGATATCACATGGAGATATTAATGGAGATATTGTGGAGATAGTTATGGAGACAGTTATGCTATATTTGACATCTTGTTGTAATCATCTCAATTCTATATTATGAGGCCTCGCAAATGTGTTAGTGTGAGAGAGATGCATTATTCTTGTACATTAATGAAAATGTGATCTTTGTGAGTATAGTTTTCTCCTTACTATTGATTTATGTGTGTTAATGTTTGTTTCCTACTTCTCTTGAAACCAACACTCATTTGTAGAGGGAAGTTGATAATTTGATAACACAGAATGGGAAGCTCCAAACACTCAATAAAAAGAAGCATAAATAGATTTATTCATTGGCCTCACATAACCAGAGCTTGGAAATAAAGCTCAAGTCAACAAAGGAAAGAAAGGAACCTAGTGTCAAGATCTTTATTAGAAATTCCTCTTGACTAGTTACATAATTGATGATCTTTTTTTCAATTTTGAGGACTTTACTACCAAAACATCAACTACACCTATAATTACATGTATTGCTTGCATAGGGGCACACAAAACCACAGTCATGGGAGAGATGTTAGGCCTCCAAGCGGATGCCATTTTAATTTCTAGTGAACCCTTTTTTACTTATAAAAATCAGTCCTTTCACCACAATTACCACTCTTTTCATCACTTTTTACCGTAAAGGCCATTTAAGGGATCATAAGGTAATTATGTTATCATTTTCCCATCGTTTTGATGAATTATAAGAATTAAAGACTTGTTTTTTTACGAATGATGGTTAACTACGTTCACGCCCTATAACCCACATGGAGGTCTGGTAACCCACATCATAGTTAGTAATACTTCCAAACTTCTAGAAGGGAAATAGAGACATGGGTTCTCTTTGTAGCAACCCCAACATGATTTTATGTTCCTTGCATCAGTTCTAGAGTGAGAAGGGAGAGTGAAAATTACAATAAAATATCACGGTCAACTATCCTCCAAATCAATGCACCAAAATCAAATCTGATTGAGGTCGAAAATTGGAGATATTCTCATACATTTCCATGTTCTGAAAATATGCTCTAACAATTTCAAAGTTATTTTGGCACCTCTAAGTCTACTTGTATCAATTTTTGTGATTTATTCAATTTATTTGATGCACCCAATGCATCAAAGCATGGGATCCATTGAGGGTCAATCTGTGCATATTTGGGATGCAATATTGTATTTAAACCCATGATCTAAACAATGTAAATGATGAGTAGTATGATATATATACAAAGAAAATCAGAGATCAGACATTGAAATCAATAATTTCTATATCAAAATGTATTATTGAGATCACTTAATAGAAATGTCAGTGTTTTCAGATCGATTCATGGTTCAATTCAACTCAATATTGTAGTTATTTAAGTAGTGAGACACCAATTGGGAGGGTTCATCAATATGGCCATCGTTACTCTATGAAATTAGCATAAGGACTATAAGTGTGTTTACTTGATATACATATTTACTCTATTTTCATTCCTCACACAAAATAACTTTGTTCTTGTTTAATTTGTGCAATCAATTTGTTGTTTTTTATTATCTAACAATGTTCATTATATAGCTCAACAATAGAATTCATTCCAATTGGAATCATGATGCCATCACAACTCTATAACAATTTCGATTGCATAATTTGAATGCACTAGAAATATAACTTAGTTTCCATATATATTCATTCTAGTTTGTAAACTAGTTTATGTAGACAACACCTTTGTTTTGATTTCAATTGGGTTATGATCCAATTGTAGCTTGAACAATTACATTGCAACCATGTTTTATAAATGACAATTTCATTACCCTTAAAATCATAATTTGAGATAACTTTATTTTTCTTTGAATCACACAGTTGTAACAATTGAGATTGCAAAGTTAGTATTATAGTGTTTGAGTTTGTCAACATAAGTTTTGTGTGCAAGTGTGTGTGTGGATCGATCCTCATTACTATCATTTATTTTATTCATCCTTTTAGTTTACTGATCAAATTACTTTGATTGTGGAAATCATAGATCTCATTAGAGTTTAAACTAAAAAATTGAGTTTATTTTGTTGTAATGAACGTTGGGTAAATCACAGTGCAAGATTTATATACTAAGCCTGTAAAACTCTATATTGTTAACTTAGTGAGTTCCTTTTACATATGTGAGTGTGTTAAATATATTAATGTCTTTTTCTTAGCACCTTTTACATGTTATTCTTGCATACTTAATTAAAAATACAATGTCATTGAAGGTAGGAACAAGACTTTCTCCAAGAACTACCCACAAGAACACTTAGGATTTATTTAAGTGAAACATTGTAATATCATAAACAACAAAGCACTTGTTTTTTGTGCTATCCAGTGAATCATGTCTCCATAGATTACACATTCTTTAATTGAATTCATCGCGTGCTATAAGGATAATTTCATTTCAATAAGTGTAAAGAATGTTCTTTTCCATAGATTAGATAATCATTTATGTGATAGTATCTCCACATACAGTGTTAGTATCTTGCAATATTGCACCCTGAGATTGATGAATTTATGTCCAATATTTAAGTTAATTAAATTGATCAACACCAATCACCCAAATGAATCATCGTGCCCCTTCACAGTTCTAGTCTCCCAAATGTACCCATGCACTTGTCAACCATCATGCCCCTTAAGATCGACATGCCCAGATATATTGGTTTCTTCATACTTAGGAAATCACCTTGGTGTGTTTTCATGTCCAAGGAGCCCACTTTCCCAACTAGTGCAACACTTGGGTACCGAAGAAACCCAATTTTTTTTCTCCTTGAGGAATTGGGAGAGGGTATCATGCTCTTTTGCACAAATGCCTTACATCCTCCTCCACATAAATTCATTACAATACTCATAAACATCCAAAAAATATGTGATATCCAAGTCTCGACCAAAACTCATACCCCCATGACAACTAAGTGTGTTGGAAACCCCAAGTTTCATGCCAACTAGAAACCCCAAATTCTACCAAAGTTTAAACCCCATGTTTCTCACAAACCAACCAAGTTGTAATTCACCTAGCTCTACATGATCTATTGTCTTATTCGATGTGGTCACTTCACCCAAATCCAAGGATGAAAGTTCCTCAACTTTGCTACATTATCTCAATGTGATGTTTTTGCTTTGTTTTTGTTCAGTTCCGTTGTTTCTATCGGTTCCTTCTACAACTGGGTACTTACCACTTCACTTCAATATTTTTCCTATGTGTTGAAATTATGTGACCTTAACTCTATGTCCATACTTCAACCAACTATGTCATGTATCTACATAATGCTAACCACAATTCCTACACTTGTTAGGTAACTAGTCCAACTGTCACATCCATTTCTTGAAATATGCATCTCCATGCCTAATCTTAGCCTTTTTTATCCACATCTCTCTCATTTTATCCAACTCCAAAGACTAAGGAAAGTGTCCACCCTTGATTCACTATTGTTTCCATCGTCCTATCTTTCTCAATAAGATCCTCCACAAGGTCTAAGTGCTACACTTCAAACCTATTGGTGTGTATGTACTTCTACTTCCTTCCATAATTCAGTCCATCCATGCAAGAATATCATACCAAGGAAAGGTCTCCTCTCACCTTGCTGCACTATAAAGTCATCGTAAAATAAATACATACACAATAAATCTACTCCATTGTCCACCACATGGAACAGTTAGCCAATCTTCTACAATATGTCTAAATCACATCAAAGTATATGAAGAGTTAAGGGAAATGTGCACATCTACAAATACAACCAACTGTTCCCTTGTGACTCAAAATACAATCAAGTCCACAATTCTGGCTTCATTGGTTGAATTCTCCCCATATTTATTTGTTTCTTCGAATATGAAACATCCCATTTACACCAAGAATTACTCATCCATACTACCTTTTCCCCACTACATCATTACTCGAACATGTTTCTCCATACACCCCTCTATGCCTTGGAATGGTTAGGCTTCACCCTCAACCATGTTTCCCAAAAGAAACCGAAACACTCATGTCCAAGTAATATCTTCATGGTGCAATCGTCTTGTACACACAATCCTCTAAATGAAGGAAAGTCCTCAACTTGCCTCCTTTCGTCAATTCACGTCAACACAACTAAAATTATGCAATGAGTGTGACCAAAACACACACACTTCTCAAACATCCCAACGAACTATCCAAACTGCTCCAAGTAGAATGAGTCACCTCAAGGAACATCCATGCCTTAGGAACCTTTACACCAACACTTTTTCCAACCTCAACCAATGAACCTCCTGGATATTTGAGTCATCAAATAATCATCCACAAGTCACCAAGGTGCACTATGCCTCATCTAATGTCTCATACCAAAATATATTGAACACCACCCAAGTCACTTTATCTACATTCTTACCACTCAAGTTGACTCCCAAAAATTCTTGGTCAACTTCTTTGTTGACTCCATCCATATCTTAGAACAAGACTACCTTGCACCTCATGAAAGGGTCCATGCTCTAGGAATTCCATCATGATTTTCAAGTCATCATGTGACCCAACAAATCTATATAAGGCACTAGAAACCAAGGCATCTCATCCATCCTCTCAAACAATGCATGTCTAGACCTCACTACTTTCTTCACCACATAAACATGTCCACACCTCATCAAGGATTTAAGAAGCTTCCTCAAGCTACCTCCACACCTGCATCCAAATACACGTATGTCCACCATAGGATTCGTCCAACCAGGTCAGTCCAATATCCTCACACACTCATCCAATCAAGGTGCCCCCAACTGATACATGACTTTCTCGAATCTACACCACTTGATTCACCGTAAAGTTTGTCAGCTTTCACCACATAAATAGAATACACTTGAGCCACTAAGTCATCTAAATTCCTTTCAAACAAATCACTGCAAAACTTAGGAAATTCAAGAACTCAAAATAGACCATATCTTTCCAGCGGAATCCTTGGCTACACCCATGGTTCATGCCTATTATCCTGGACATTCACTTTCCCAAGAAACCAACTCTCTACATGAAATCCCCTCAATCACCGCTCATAGCTCCACAAACTTGCAAAACCTTCGCTATGATACTGTAACATCTCGCTCTTGTGCGCACTGAGAAAACTTATTCTTTGAGGACACTTGCTTTCAAGTGATTCAAATTATTATACTATTGGGCATTTGATTATGATTATGAGGCATTATGGATCGATGACATGTTATTTTGTTGTATTGACACAGACAGGTGCTATTGACTCGGTTTTCCTAAGTGTGCAAAATTTTGGACCTCAAGGATGTAGAGGCATCAATGAAACCCCTTGGACTCCGGACCGAGTCAAGGAGTGGACAATTGGGGTTTGATTGTTGTATATATGACCTATGTGCATCTGATTAGATGTTATGATTATGGATTTTATTCTGACACGATTCGTTGATGATGTAGGATGATGACATCTTGCCGACCAAACTCACATATGGAGTAGAGGGGTCACGCATGATAACAAGAAACATTGAGGGAGAGATGTGGACAGCAGCCCTGCCACAACCTAATAGCAATCTCGTCATGGCTCTAAATGTAGGTTAACAATTACCTAGTTCAAGAAGACCCACAATGTCATGAGGGATGACTGCAACAGTCACTCACGATGATTCTAAGGGGTGTGCAATAAGGGAGGGTCCTTATTCCTTAGAGGCCCTTAGTCTCCCACAAGATCACCTGGTAGAGTATTGACTCCAGGGGTTTTGATGTCTACCAAGTCATTCAATACGCCAGTGGAACCCTTGGAGAACGTAGTGAGTCCTAAAGAGCATGTCACACAAGAAAAACAGAAATAGGTGAGTGGCACCCTTAGAGCACGTAGTGTGTCCTGAAGGGCACATCATGCAAGAAAAACGAAAAGAGGCAAGTGGCACCCTTGGAGCACGTAGTGCATCCTGAAGGGCACGTTGCACTGCTAATTAATAAATGAATGAACCTATATGGCCTTAGAATGAATAATGTGATGAGAAATATTTAAAGCAATTTCCCTAATAAAATGTCTCCCAGCCCAGGAAAATAATGTCTAGGTCTAAGTGATACTTGTGATAAAAAAAAAAAAATTAATTAAAAATATAAATATAGATAAATAAATAATAATGATAATCATCATTAATCATGTGACGAGTAGGGGGTAAGTAATTCAATAAATTTATAAAAATCTTTTGGGGGATAAAATTTAAAAGGGGGAAAAAGGGGAAATAATTGTTTTATCACATATGCTAATTAAAAATTTATTAATTAAAAAGGAAAAGGGGAAAAAGTTAATTTTCTACACCTGCCAATTTGAGTTTTAAATAAAAAGGGAAAAAAGGAAATTTAAAAGAATTAGGAAACTAGGAAAACGTGGGAAATATAAAAAGAAAGGGGAAACACAAGGAAAAAGCAGAAAGACTAACTTAGTAAGGTATATGGCATTTAAGAACTTTCTGAATTAAACTCAACTAGTAAATTAGTAAGGGGGTAAGTCATTAAAATGTGTAAGGGAATATGGGGACACCTAGGAGCCATTCTAGGAATGCTTTTAGGTGGGTGAGGGAAATAGGAGTAGTTAATTAATTAATGAAATTAATTTATGGTGCAATGAAGGGGATGGGTGACACGTGTATGGGAAGGATTTTTATGAATTAAATTATTGAACGATAAATTAAATGGGATTTTGGGAAAGCAAGTGACTTAGAAACACTATATAAAGGAGGGAGGAGGAGGATGATGGATCTCTTCTGTTATGCGTAACGTTACGCTGCAGAATTTTAGACTTGACTGACTTAGCTTGTGGGAGTTGGGATACCCAGCTCAGTGAGGAGTGGTAGCTCAGCCTTGCGAGGCGATATGGTGTGATGATCCCAGGCCAATTTTTTGCTTGAAACCACTAACTACCACTGTTGTGTTTGTTGATTATCTGTTGTGTAGGTTGCTATTGATGTTTTGACCTTAGGGT
>JASDQU010310116.1:96940-107859 GCA_032191745.1 Picea mariana | reverse complement strand
TTTTGGTAGTGCATACCTCAAACTTGTTTGGGCTGGCCACAACCTGGTGTCTATCAAAATATGAGTATTATGGATGAAAATCCTCATGAACAAGTATGCACCCTCAAAAGGGTATGTATCAAGGGATGACTGAATATCATCCTGAGTATGATGCAACAAGTCATCCTCGAAGGGCTAAAACAAATATGTAACTATATCAACACCAGGCTGCCAAATATGTGAATAATACATGCATAAATACCAATCCTCTCAAAATGACACCCCCTTCTACCTAAGAGCTACCCTCAATGTCATAAATGGGGTCTCTATCAAAATTGAGACAAACAAGATCCCATCTACATATACCAGTCTGCATGAAAGTGTTATTAGGCTCATCAACCATATCGAAGGGTTATTTCATAAAAACATCAGTATGACTTAAAAATGACCATTTTCCGTCTTTGTGTGCAGGAGTGGAGGCATGGATGTCTTCAACTGGATCTTCAAATTCTTCATCATAAATACTAATCACTTCTTCAACATTATGTGTGGGAGTAAAACAAGGTTAGACAACCTAGCCTTCAACGGGATGAAAGATAGTGATACCTCAATATGTTTTTCTTTAATTTAATTCTTCTTTCTTCTTATGGAAATGCCCCTCCATTGCCTCTTCATCAAAAGAGACTTGATCCTTAGTGCATAAATCTTTGCTTTCTTTTCTTCAAGGGGATCTTTCATATCCAAGTTTTCCTCTGGTACTTCTTAACTTTCAAGGTCATGGAATAAAGTATCATCAAGGTCTTCAAAAGGGTCATAACTCATCTTGTTCTCTTCTTGAAGAATTTATTCATCGTCAATGGAACAAAATAACTCTCTTATGCAATTCATCATTTATTTAGTATCTTTATTATCAGCCTTCTCCTTTTCCATTAGTAAAAATTACATCATTGAGTCACAACAATTTTTGGATGAGGGTTCATCCCATGGTTACATAATTCCATTGACTAAAAAGACACATGAAAGGAGTCACCACGTGAGATTAAGTCTCACCAAAGGAGGAAAGGGGAAAGATGGAAAGGTGGGTTTGTGGAAGGTGGAGTCACCAAATGAACTTCATAGAGAGTTCATCAAGGCTGGAAAAAGAACATTCCTTGAGTGGATTCACCAGGAAAGCTAAAGGATAAAGGCTTTGGGTTAGCTTTCCAAAGTGTCGTTAGGGATTGGAAGAGGATTCAAAATCCTCCTCGACAATGGCGCCAAAATGTTATCGCACAATTTGTAGGTTGGGAAAATATCGCAACCACGAAATGGTAAAAAATTTAGGACACTAAACCTAATGTTACCTCAATGTAGGTCTCACACTTCAAGGGTGTCTAGGTCACTCTAGGGAGGAAATCCCGGTGACCCTAGGGGGAAAAGGGATGTGAAAAGGGGAAAGGAAAGAAGGAGGTCCTGATGAGTACTCAACACACCCTAAAAATCCTATGTCAAATTTTACTTTTTGGGTACCACTTGGTCTTTTGCACTGTCTAATTCGACTTCATTGTGAAAAATGTTGCCTTTGCTTATCATCTTGACTCTCATTAAGTATTTCAAATTTTTCTTGAATCTATGAAAATCCATGACTTAAAAAATCTTGACTTTTAAATAAGTAATTAATAGCCAAAACATTTCACTCAATGCGCCCAAATTCGGCATCAGAAGGAATTAAAAGATGAAAGAAAATCACTCGAAAAAACTGTAGTTGTTGAGCATCGGTTTTCACCGACATCGGCAAAATAAAGTTTTCTTTCACAACAAGCATCACACAAGGATATCGCCAATAACCAATCCCATTTGACATCATTAAAAGGCCAAGGGAGTAACAATCAAAAGGAAAGGAAGCAATATCATTGACATCCGATACTCGACGTGCTTAAGGGAATAGGATAAAACCAAATCACGACAAACATTGCGACCAAGCCAAGGAGTTTTCCCTAACCACCGATTCCTGAAGAGTTTTGGCATCAACAATTTTTTAAGACGCTAACCCAAAGGAAGATACGCAATAGTTTTATCCCAGATCGTCGATCCTCGACAAATTTTTAGCATTAGCAATCCCAGGTTTGGTTTAATAATGCACAACTGGAGTAAAGTCTCGACTCTGACTAATACTCGTGAGTTAAGTCATCGGTCTTCATTTTCCATGTGTCCGAATCCATTTTTTCCATGTCAATACCGTACTATAAAGTCAATTGGTGTCAGAGGTTTTTTGCAGAAGGTTATCAACGAAAATGACCATAACACATTGTCGATTCTTGATCCACCCACTAGGAAAGCGATACGATGCGGCGTTTTAGTGCTAAATAAGTTTAGATTCTGAGAATTTAAAGGAATAATTAATTCCAAATCTCGCATTAGTTACTAATTTGTGCACGAATCAAAAATATTGTTTGAATTTAACGATAGAACACATCACCCTTCGCACCTTTGTCGTCAACCCACGATGAATTAAATTTCAAATATTCAGTGGTAGATTTGTTCTAATTTCACTCATCACCTGAATTAATTGGATGATATGACCGGTAAGTTTTCCCCATTTAAATTCTCTTGGGTCTAAAGTTTCTGAGATCCCATGAGTATCAAACTTCAAGGTTTAGAAATCATTATAGGAACAATTCCTCCATAAAAACCAACCACCAAGCGATCTCTGAGATCGTCGAAGCTAACAAAACCAGAAGTCAGAGAAGGCTCTTCTCCAGGGGTGGAGAAACAACTAGAAGTTTCTCCAAGACCAGAAATAGTCATCAGGACATCCACCAAGATGATTTTCACTCAACATCTGGCCTTTGGAGAGATGGAAGAAAGCACAGGGGCCAAGGAAACACTCCTGCCTTAAGGAGAACGCTTCAAGCATATTAGTTGGGAACAATTCTCGGAATATATCCCACACAACGACCTCGATATGAGGAAGCTTGATGATGAATTTTTCCCGAACATTCGAAGATCATAATTGCACATGGTGGCAAGAAAAAATCTATTGTTCCCCTATATAGAACTCCTACAGTGTCTCATCGACTACACGGATACACAAAAATGTCTGATTAATGATGTCAATGGTGACTGTGTTGGAGTTTTCCTTCTCGTAGAGGTGCAGAGTTATTACAAGCTTAGATACCCGAAGGAGTGACTGAACATTGATTTCATTGTAAAATTCTATGAACGCCATGACACCAGTTAGGTGATGGATTCATGGTGGAGAGAGGTTAAAAAATACACCAATCGAACCTTTGGCTGGTACCAGACAGCCAACTTAAGGGAGTCTTATATCTATCTAATGGTCCTCATCTGTCGGTTGTATGGGGAGAAGGATTGTTCTAGGTTTTCAGAGGCATGGATGTCTCTAGCTTACATAGTGGCCATTTTCAGGAGATCTTTCAACTGGGGAGCCATCATTTCAAAGAACCTGAGAATTTGCATAAAACAGGCTCAGACGCCGAAAGGAGATACTCCATCCTTCTACATGGATTCATATTTGTTGGATGTAATGTGCGCCTAAAATGTCTTTGTCGGTTACTCCCTCATCTGCAGTGAATTCATCGCACACATTCATTTTATTCTTTTCAAGAAACAGTGTCTGAGACTGTCAACTACGACCAAAAATATGATAGCAAATATTGGTCACTGGTATCTGGATGAGCGTGATACCTACATCAGGGTTTTTGGGGCCACCGGAGCACCAAAACTTTTACCTATGCATGTCCCTGATTGACTTGCCGTGGGGGAGATCTGCTACCAAACCATCCTACAAGGTTACAACACTACCCTGGTGAAAGATAAGAAACGAGCATTTATACCTTATGGATTCCATATAGGTTTCTACCCGGTAAAAGACACCACCCAAGCTAAGAAAGATGAACATAGCCAATTAGATTTCTAATTCTAGACTAGTTGTTTCTACAAGCATGACCCAAAAGTTCTAGTTCTGAAACATGCATCTCAAGTGTCGTCCTGATGGCCATACTCCCACGAAAAATTTGTAGATGAGGTATTCACAGAAAATGCTCAGGATTGGGATGAATTTGTGGCAAGGATGGTCGACCCCAAGATGACCAAATTTAGAGCCATGAGCCTGGATGAACAAACGATGATCCTAGAACAATCAGGCCAAGAGGCCCTCAGATCCTGAGAAGAAATTTTGGCAGCCAAAGTAATAGAAGCCCCCAAAGTAGCGGCTAAAGCAGAGGAAATGCCCCTGGTAACCCCGATGCAAGATGGAAGTTCCCCCGAAGCTCATGATGTGCGGGAGAGGGGGTTACTCATGTTTGAACATGCACAACAGATAATTAATCAGCTACAAAGTGATCTGGACTTCCTAAACATGGCTAGGATCCCTGAAGACAATTCAGATAGAAGCTAGATGGGCACAAGAGGCCCTGAATTCATAGATATTGATCAAATTATTGGGTAAGATGACCTTCAGTTTACAATGCCATTGACCGGATTGCCGACAGATGTTTCAGATCAGCCAGGGACTGTTGAAGCATCACAGAGGACTGGTGCGTCAAACTCCATAAGTGTGATGATAAAGATATATGACGATGATGAGAGCCCAAAAGTATCTCTTGTGACCCCGATGCATATTGAGGAAGCAAAGGGACTAGAGAAGACATATTTTCCTGTTCTCGGTGCCCAAATCAAGGAGGTCCCACATAAATAACAAGAAGCCGAGAATTTCCTAGACACTAAGCTGGCCAGTGCACTAAAGACCCAGGAAGACAGTCTGAAGAACGAGCCGAAGTCCGATGGGACAAGGGAAGGAGCTCCAGGATAGGTAATCATCTTCTCAATGGCCGATGAACAAGTAAGTATTGAGCCTATCTCTGTCAAATCTATTTCAATCTGTAATCAAATCCCTGATGAGCGACAGATAGAAGCCAGACCTTTAGAGCACAACGAGGAAGTCCAAGAACCCAATATTGAACAAGTATATACCATCAGAAGTCTGGGGAATACACTCACGTGGGGAGATCAGCAAATCCCTAAACTTGTGGATGAAGTAGGCGACATACATGCCATATATTATGATCGAAAAAGCAAGGCTATCGTCTAGAGGACCACCAAGAAGACGAGGATCACTTTAGATCGCTCCATCCTCATCACTACAGAGGAACATCTTATCAACACAGAGCATGCCAAGACATTCGAACTCATCAGCACAGGGATGGAAATCACAGATGCCACCCTGAAAAGAGATAAGAGAGATAAAAAGGAATTGGCTTCCACCCTAAAGGAAATTGAACATCTATGCCATTTGGATAAGTACTATCAGGACACCACAGAGGCTGTGGTATACCTAAGGAGAAAATTCAAGGAGGCCTATNGCAAGGCTATCGTCTAGAGGACCACCAAGAAGACGAGGATGACTTTAGATCGCTCCATCCTCATCACTACAGAGGAACATATTATCAACACAGAGCATGCCAAGACATTCGAACTCATCAGCACAGGGATGGAAATCACAGATGCCACCCTGAAAAGAGATAAGAGAGATGAAAAGGAATTGGCTTCCACCCTAAAGGAAATTGAACATCTATGCCATTTGGATAAGTACTATCAGGACACCACAGAGGCTGTGGTATACCTAAGGAGAAAATTCAAGGAGGCCTATAGCAATTTCTCAGATGAGCGGCACCTATTCACTGCAAGGATAACCAAACTTCAGGAAGACACTCTAATGGCACTCGTGGCATGCAAATATATGGAGAGGTGGTACGAGAAAGTGCAACAGGCAGTGGAAAGAATTGAGTATATCAGCGCAATGCAAAAGGGTCGAGATGCCGAAGATCATGACATTAGAGTGTTAAGGGAAGGAAGCATCGACCGCATCAATAATTCAACCGAGTATTGGGCAAGAATGGATTTGAAGCCTCATCGAGAGATCCAAGAAAAATGGGCCAAGTGTGAGAAGAGTTGGGTCAAAATCAATAAGGAAATGAAGGATATAAGACTCCCCGAGTTTGGTACGCCTGATGACTTCATCGACTCACATGACATATTCAAATTGCACACCAAACAAGATTCATCATGGGTCAAAGAACTAGAAAAGGTGACAAACACAACACCAGGTTAGGTACGACAGTTTATGGAACACCTGATCAAATCTTAGTTTGTGCTGCAATAGTTAAGTGGCAGTATAGTCAAGTATCGGGCACATGCGATAGAGATAAGAGAGATTCACTTGGCCCCGATGGAATATCATAGATTCCCATATGCCAATACCTGTGAGGATCCATTCATCCAATGGTTGAAGTACGAGAAGAGTCATCCTCTTAAGTGATATATTGAGATGACTCATAGAACAACTCATAGGAGAGAACGCCACGTGGAAAATTTTGTTTTAGTTACCTTCACTTCAGCCGTTATTTTTAGTTCATTTTATGTTATAAATAAGAGCATTGACTGATGAACTAATGGCCGATGGTTGTTGCAAGAAACTCTGCTTTTTGGTTTTGTTAAGAACTATTTCAGAGTTGCCTTTAATTGATAAGTCCTTCTGGACCAGAGACATGTTTATGTTTTCATCAAATGTGTGTATGATTGGATGTGGAGAAGAACTATTTCCTACTATGTCTCATGAATGGATGTAGTAACGTGTAAGAGATATTAAATCTA
Organism: Picea mariana; assembly: GCA_032191745.1. NCBI lineage: Eukaryota > Viridiplantae > Streptophyta > Pinopsida > Pinales > Pinaceae > Picea > Picea mariana. The sequence continues at coordinate 101,226 of JASDQU010310116.1, read as the reverse complement.
TTGATAAGTTATCTGATGCAATGTTTTACAATTCTTTGTTTAATGATGAACATGAATCTTTGTGTTATTATTTGATTGATGATTAGAGTTGAGTGAATTATTTTACTTGTCGTCATTTATCACATGCATGTTTTCTTCTGATAATGTGTATCTCAGTCAGTAATTGGAATATTCACATGGTTAACATATTAGTACTAGGCCTGTGGTATACGATCATTGCCTGCATGCTAGAGTAAAGGGTTATCCCAAGATCATCCTCTTCTCCAATAGTTTAGATTGTTCCCACTTTGTTACCTAGTTGGTTTATACCGGCTTTATCTTATATCAGTCCTACCTAAGAGAAATTACAAAAACTAGAACATCTGAACTGGAGGAGAAAGCCTTCACAAGAAAACGTAAATCCCATCGATTATTTTGACCAAATCGCAAGATCTGGAAAACCATTCCACTATTAGACGTTGCAGAGTCTAATTGGGCCTCGGTGGCAGGTTTGGTTCATGCTGTTGATTTAAAGGTATTTAGGCGCCATCAACAAAATTGGCTCTAGAAGGAGGGCTTGAGAATGAATGGTTGAATATATATTTCACATAATCTTCCAGATAGACTGTAGATTCAAAACAACCCACATGCATGGATAATCATTCCCAAGACATCCCACACACATTGAGTACTCCTGAAATGAGTAACTCACCCCAGCCCGAGGAAGAACGCTTGTTCCATAATATACCTTATGCTCTTCCTCACGAGGAATTAAATCAATTCAGAAGAATCACAAGAGCATATGCCCGACAGATTAGTGTGCTTCCCTTAGCTCCATTACTTCCTTGAAGAAAACAAATAATTAGACCAGTGGTTGAATCCCCTAACCAGGTTTTTGTGCACACGATTGGAGACCTAATAGATTTCTCCCTCACCGAAATTGAACATCCTCTAAATATAATTCCAAAACATTCGGTCAGTAACTTCTCCGAGCTCAATGAATTTTTGGAAAAAGAAGGTTTTCACTCAAGATATGAAGATATGGAAGACAACAATGACCATGATGAAGAAAGGGGAAACCCACCTCAAAAAAATCAACCTTGGTTGGCTGGAGATGCTTTGGCCATCCTAGGACAAGTCATGTTGGCACAAGGGCAGACCCAGGGTTCAATGCTACAACAACGCACCAACAAAACCCTAACTACCGGCCCTTTCGGCAACATCTGCGAAGTAGATGAATTCTCACCTGAGGTAGAGGCAGGNATCCCCTAACCAGGTTTTTGTGCACACGATAGGAGACCTAATAGATTTCTCCCTCACCGAAATCGAACATCCTCTAAATATAATTCCAAAACATTCGGTCAGTAACTTCTCCGAGCTCGATGAATTTTTGGAAAAAGAAGGTTTTCACTCAAGATATGAAGATATGGAAGACAACAATGACCATGATGAAGAAAGGGGAAACCCACCTCAAAAAAATCAACCTTGGTTGGCTGGAGATGCTTTGGCCATCCTAGGACAAGTCATGTTGGCACAAGGGCAGACCCAGGGTTCAACGCTACAACAACGCACCAACAAAACCCTAACTACCGGCCCTTTCGGCAACATCTGCGAAGTAGATGAATTCTCACCTGAGGTAGAGGCAGGGGTGGTTGCAGGACTCCAGTGTCTGCAACCTTCGCTGGGATACAGATTTGTGATTGTAGTACCTTAATAGAGCACTTATCAATTATGATCCTTCAGTATTTAACCAATATATACTTCACAGTAAAACCATAATCACAGAGCATCATAGTATTCACCCAAATCTAGTATAGTCGAGCACTAAGCACATTCACATGGGTTAGATATAGCACTTATTCATATTATTAAGCACAAAACATCAACAGATCTATATATAATTCATCTATATCAAATCACTTAAGCAAGTAAACACATAACCATATCAATACATCACAAAGCATGACAACACAGGATATACGTGGTTCACCCCCACCCTGGGGATACATCCACCAACTCTTCTTCTCTTTATTATCTTCCACAATCAGCTACATGCATAGAGCCTTGATATCTTACTCCACAGAGGATAGGAGATCTGCACACCTCGCTAGATCCTCCTTCCTTGTGTTACAACACAAAGCCTTCCAAAGTCTCTTACAACTACTTGCACTTAGCTCTGCAAGCCTCACACAGTATGCACCAAGTAATTACAGTTCACACTTATCACTTTAGCACTTAGCACAACATCACATAGATGTCTACTTCCCATACACACATACATACTTTTACATCATCTATACATCTATTTATACATTACAAAATAGGCCTAAACATGGGTAAACCCATGGGCCTAGATCCCCATACCCGTTACAAAAGCCCAAAACCCAAAAATCCCTAAAAGAGGGGCTGATATCCCGCGATCTCCACTTCGTCTTGCACTCTTCCTTCAATAGCCCGTCGAAGTCCCAAAATGGTAAAAAATGACCAAGGATCCTCAAAACTTGGTCAAGGGACCACAATCCCCCAACACTCACCTGTGACTCGTCCCAAGTCACTTTTATTTGGGCAATTCTTCCTCAAAAGCCTCGAGCTTGGCTCGAGTTGCTTCAACCTGTTGTTGTGCCATGGCCTCTTGCTCAGAAAACTCTTGGACAACATCTTCGTTGACAGGTCCCTCTAAGTGTTGTTCGTATGTAGTGACGGCTTGCTCTAGTTCTTCTTCTTGGCCTTCGATCTCTGTGAATAGTTGGAAAGCCTTGTCCTGTATAGGTTGGAGCCTCTAAGTCACTTCCATGACTCTTCTCTAAATGGTGTGGACCTATTGTAGAGCACTACTCTACTCTTGGGATCTCTTCATCCTCTCAATGGCTGACAGGGGCTTCAACTACGCCTGTACTATTTCTGCTTGCTGCTTCACCTCCTGGAGCTACAACTCCAGTGCCTTCAGCTCTGGGTTCTCAGTAAGTCTCTCATAAGTCTAGGCACTGTGATCACTCAGTTTTTTACATTCCATGCTAAGGGCCTTTATTCTCTCAAATTTTCCTCAAGAACTCACATCTCTTTGATCTCACACATACTACGGAGTACAGGGCATTGTTCTTAACTTGAGATCTATTATTCTTTGTTGTAGCTGCTGGATAGCTTCTTGGAGATGCTCTACTTGGTGTTCTACTGGTTCTTCCTCCTTCTTCTCCAATTCTGTCAAAGATCAAAGTTCTCTATTGACTGCTTCTTTCACTCTGAACTGCTCCACGAGCAGCTTTTCTTTCTCCTACTGGATCTTCTCTCTTTATTCTTTGAACTTTGCTTGAAGAGCATCCTTATCTTGCTAAGAAATCCTGTGTTTCTCTATAACTTCCTCCTGTTCTTGTTTCAGGGCCGCTATGATTTGTTCTTTCTCATTTTGTGCTCGATGAAGGTGAGCTTCAGTCACATCATCTAGTCTGCGGAGTTGAGTAGGCTCATCTCCCAATTCTGGTTCCTCCGAGGGCGGGGGCACAATGGACACTACACGGATTGAATAAAGGGATTTCTATACACCTCTTAGTTCTGCTACAATTCTATCGTACATGGTGTTATCACCAATTCTTGAAAGGGGGATATTTCTCTCCAGTTTCGGGCCCTTGGTGTAAAATGCGAAGAAATGGGGTTTAAAAACCCATCAAATGTGTTTTATTCAAAGGCCGTAGCCATGAGCGCCAAGCGCAACACTTAGAGAAGATTGTTTCGGGCCTAAAAATCAAGAGACTTGGCCAAGACTATTCTCAACGGTGAGGATACATCGATGGAGTAGATCGATGGTCATCAGGTAAGTCGGAGCCATGGAGTTGCACGAGGATTAGTGTCTGGGTTCATCCCTTATGGCCAAGTTCACAAAATGATCATGGTCGTCCAATATTGCAGGGATAGGTGGAAGCTAGTCGGCTTTTCAAGGATTGCAAGTTGGGAGGATAGGGTTCTCCCTTGGGTTTCAAAACCCCAAAACATGAAATGTGAAGCCCCGAGAGCCCAGCCCACGGTCATAGCCCAGGGTTATGTGGAAAGGCGGGGTTAAAGAAGAAGGATAGGTGGTAGTGCTTGAGCCATTTTGCGGTTCTAGTCATCGGGAAAATAAGGAATAGATACGTCATGTATCCCCGGTGCGCGTAGTCCCAAAAGAATCGGGACCATTGATCAAAGAAAGATCTCAATCGTCCATCCAAGGGACACCAGGCACGCGATTAAGCACCGTCATGGTTTCTGCTATCAGGATTTCAAAAGACAAGGGGTCTCTCCTCCATTGCATTAGGAAACCCCGAAATGAGAAA
>JASDQU010310116.1:76743-92321 GCA_032191745.1 Picea mariana | reverse complement strand
CACTCAGCGCCATTCTGGCCCACCTTGTTCTCTTGTTCCCTCTCCTTTCCTGACACCTTTACCCTCCTTTTCTTCACGCCACCTCCACATGATGTGTCCCCACTCGCCACCCCATCACACTTGCAGCCTCCTCATCACCTCTCCATGGCACTTCACCTCATCGCCCGATGTCCTAGCCTTGGTGTCCCCTCCACCTGGCCACCTTTGTCCAATTTTTCTCGCGCCATCACCTTGCCAGGGCCTCTTTCACAACCGACTGTCGGGTCCCTCTATGAAGGTCCAGCTCAGTTCCAGAAGGAAGAAAGTGGCCCTTGTGTCGTCCAGATGCCAAGTTTGACTCACGCCAATTCTGACCCCAAGAAAGCAGTTATTGTAGTAGGTGGTGGTGGTTGAACGTCGTCTCCACCATAAATGGAAGGTTTAGAAAGGGACTGTCATCCTGTCAACTCGTTGCAGGCCCTTTCTGGAACATTGTTGCGTCTGACTGAAGTGCATGATTGTCTAGAGACTACATGCGCAATTTTCCAGTAAACATGCAGACGTAATTCCTTCAATGCAGTGTCTCAAACCTACTGTCGTTGTTTTTCTTTGACTATATGTATGCATTTTTGCCATTTTGTAAAGGATGGTTGGTAGAGCTAAGCTCCCTATGGTAAAGTTTTAATGAAGCACTGGTTTCCTTGGCTATGTATATGTATGTGAAATTTCTCATTTAAGATAGTCGGCTTCTTATTCCATCTGGTTTCCATCTAATTTTGAAAGAGTTCATGATTGACTGAGTCACATGAAGCATTGTGACAATGTTATATAAATGTTTTATGGTAACACTGTTATGATTTGTTTTAATGTTCTTGTGATTTGAATACAAGAAGTTCTTATGTTTAAGTTTTTCTTCTCTAGGTTGTTGGAAGATCGATGCTCTCAACGGACCTTTTCTCTTTCTCACCGAAGTCTTCCTCCTACTCACCCTTATTAAAAATTATTGTCTGAAGTTAAATTAAGACCTCACTTGTTCATGCATAGCCTAGTCCAGGATTCTGAGTCAAAACGATATTGTTCTGAGTTTACTTCCAGTCGATCACTCTTTTTACAAACAAATCGTGACATAAATTGATGGGTATCAGGCTTACTCCTGCTGCAATCCAGGAGTGACTTCTGCTACTAACACATGGCTTATTGTTTTTCTTCGCTCCTTTGCTCAATATCTTCTGAGGAATCTCCTACAGCTTGAATAATGAAATCGAAGTCATCAACCATGAGTACACTCTACATCTTTGGCTTGTTGGCTTTGGCTTTCTTCCACGATGAAAGTTTCATGGGGTAATCCTTCCTTTTCTTAGAGGGATTAGTTTCTTCAAGAGGGTTCTATGGTGGTGTTACTTCGCCTTGCTTATCTTCTTCTTGTTGATTTTTCTCTTTGTTCACTTCGTCATCACCTCCTCCGCTAGGTGACTTAGATGCAGACTCTTCTGATGTGTTGTGTATTTCCTGTACATCTTGCTTCTTTTTCTTCCTGCTACTACTTGGGGCATCATACTCTTCGTGAGTAACTACCAGATTTCCAATGAGGTCTAGGTTAGACAGCTCTGTGGGGTCAACAGGTATAAGAAATTATACCGGCCAATATTTAATGATTTCTTCCAGGTCCTCTGTAGTGATCTTGTAGTAGTATCAAAGTTCTTCTTTGCTTTAATCGTTGCGCATAGTAATGTAAATAAAATCCCTATCTGCGTAGAACTTCATAAGAGGCCTGAACCTGTCCAGGGTGTTCGATGTCATACAAGGAAAGGATTCAATAGATATCCTAAGTTGCAGGTAGTAGGTATGAAATACTACATTTGACTGCCACTACTTCCCCATATCGCTTGAATACTAGAGCGTGGTGAACTTTGCAGCAAGCGGCTCAAATGGATCGATGTCAGGGAAGGTCGCACCTTCTGACATCTCCCAAGCAGTAAACATGATGAGGATCAAGAGCCAGCTGAAGTGAAACTCATATCCCTAATCCTGGGCTTCACGACAATACAATTTGAGTTGATTAACTAGGTACTTCACCCAATTCATCTATAGGCCTTCCATGCATTACCCAATGAGGTCAACTATAAACCTTATGACATGTGTGGGTTTGTTCTTTATTACTAGTTTTCCTGCAATTAAATGACATGATAGGAACCATTCTGGATGGAGGCTACCTTGTAGCCTCACATCCCCTTCTCAACATCGTCGTATGTTTCTTTAATCGTCTATGCCAGGGCACGGTCTGCAACTTTTCCTGGGTAGAAATCTTGTGGGTCTGGTCCCTGCATGCTTAGTCCAGTGATCCTATGGATCAACGTCAAATCGACAGTGATAGTCTGTCCAACCACAAATAGCCACCATGGAAGCATGACAATAGGAGCTTAGCATAGGTGTTAACCTTTTGGTTCCWTCCAAAATGTGGAATATTCATTACATTAACAGGGTGGACTGCGCGAGGTTCATCATCCACGATTGAGGGATAATCTTCGTCTTCTTTCCCTTCATCTTGGTCAGATATTTATAAGGTGTGAGCATGCCATAGCTCTTACAGTCTCCTAGGTTATAGTCACTAATMTTCAAGGTTGGAATCCTTTCTAGCTGTGGTCTGATCGYGTGTATCCCCTTCGGGAGGTATGCATTGATGACAGTGTAGTCGAAGTCCCTCGGGACACTGTCGCAACATACTACATTAGAGAGGGGTGGGATATAATCAGGTAGGATGGTCAAGATTAGCTTCGCATTTTCTAGGTCATCTCTGTGCTTGGTTCTCTTTTTTGTGACGACTTGGGAGGGCTCGAATCTGCATGCAGTCGATGGAGAGGCTTGCACTCCTCTCGTCGACGAAACTTGTATACCCACAGAAATTACACTTTCAAACATTACTCATTCATTCATGAGGTTGATGAGTACCTCCTTCACATATTCTTCGACTACGCTAAGTTCTACGAACATACCTGCTCGTGGTTGACTATCTCGGGTTGAAGAGAAACAACTCAATGTGATAGGATGTATAGTGATAGCTCGATGATCACTGCACAAAATAAAATAATATGTAAGCTCAGATAATCACGGGTGGAAAAAGTGTTTTCGGTGCAAGGCTTGATGGAATAAGTAGATAACTAGGAAACCGATCTTTCCAACGGGTGTGAATCCTTCATTAACTCAGTTTTGTTCGTTATGGCATGGTCCCAATGGTTTAATGGCGATCTCAATTGCCATAACTATTGTTCTAATTGTTCAGGTCTTTGGGCTAAAATTTATAATGCCTCCAACAGTCATATAGCTTCACCATGGCGAAGTGCCATGCTATGTTGTACTGATATTCCGACGAAGTTCAAATTCTGGAGTCCTTCCTTCTACGCAGTTCCCTCTGGAACTTTCTATAACTTTTCTATCTTTGCTTTCTTCTTACTTAGTTTTGTAGCCTTCTTTCCATTTAGATTCGTCTCAGTATTCCTCTTTCCATTATGATTCTTATCTCCTCTCTCCTCTTAGCATAGTAACTTCACGTTGTTGAGATTCTTTCCTATAATTCAAGGGAAATACTTCTTCTCTATCTGGGGTAGGTGCTTCGGTCTTCTGTGGGTCTTCTTTTTTTCTTCCAATTTCAACATCCAAGCCTCTCGTATTAAATAGCTTCCATCTGTTCTCCTTTTCTGGAATCAAGTGTGTGATCTTCCTAGTCATGAAATATTTTAATTCTTGGTTCTTCTTCTCTAAGAATTCTTCTTCTTTTCTTCTGGCTTGATCCTTTTCAATCCAAGGTTTTCCTAGTAACATAGAAAATGGGCCGTTGTCCTCAATAAATTTAACAACTTCAAATTCTTCCTCTATCGAAGTTCCATGGGCCCTCATAGATATCTAGGTGAGTTTTCCACATAGGTTTATCAGCTTTCCTCTAAATAATCATATTCCCCCCAATGAAGGAATCATGGTAGGATTTCCTAAGGTTTCCCAAGTTCTTTCTTTCATAATATTCACCTTTGTTTCTTCATTCAGAATAAAGTCTACGTCGAAGTCTCCTATTCTTTCTTCTATGTACTCTTTTTCTTTGAAGATGTCTGATAAGTTGATATTTCAGTGGTCATTCAAGGTTTCTTTCATTTGCAGCAATACAGTCTCTGATCCTTTCTGGGGTTCTTCCATGGTCTTAGTGTCTTGACCTTCCTCAAGGTATTCTTGGCTCATATTCATTCTTTCAACCTTAGCAATCAGTCTAGGGCAATCCAGAAATTCATGATCCACAGATTTACAACAAAGACAACTAGGTTTTCTACCAGGGCATTCCTTAGCAAGATGTCTCGGTATTCTACAACTGTAACAAAGAGTCAATCCTCTCTTTCTTTTAAATGATCCCTAGCCCTTATTGTACTACACACTAGAATCATAGTAGCTAACCTGCAAAAAATTATTTCTAGGATCCTGCATCCATTTGTTAGTCCAAACATTCTTTCTATGAATAGGTATAATATATCTTTCATTATTTCTATCATATCTACTCATATCAAACCTCTTTTCTTCTAGTTGTTCCCTAGTTTTCAAGCTAGGAAATTTTTTATCAAACATACCTAGATCCATACTCTTGAAACAAAAATTTCCACTAATCTTACTTTCAACAGAGCACAAAGCTTCCAGATCTTTAACTTTTTACTATTCTTACCTTTAACAAAGCACAAATCCTTCAGAGCTTACCTCTTTTCTTCAAATTGGACTTCTTTTCTTAACATGGAGCTTCACAGATCGAGTATTACTGCACACTAGGGAAACATATCTACGCACAGAGCTTTCATAGTTTTGGGTCAAATCTTCACACAAAGCTTCTTCTTTCTTAGTTCCCAGCAATCACAATTTCAGGTCCCAGCAATAGAACCATTTTTTGGCACAGGGGCAGGCACAGGGTTCAACGCTACAACAGTGCACCAACAAAACCCTAACTATCGACCCTTTCAGCAACACCTACGAAGAAGATGAAGTCTCACCCGAGGTAGAGGCAGGGTTGATTGCAGGACTCTAGTGTCTGTAACCTTAGTTGGGACACAAATTTGTGACTTTAGTACCTTAACATAGCACTTAGCAATTATGATCCTTTATTATTTAACCAATATCTACTTCACAATAAAACCCTAATCACAGAGCATCGCAGTATTCACCCAGATCTAGTATAGTCGAGCACTAAGCACAATCACATGGGTTAGATCTATCACTTATTCATATTATTAAGCACAAATCATCCACAAAACTATCTATCATTCATCTATATCAAATAACTTAAGCAATTAAACACATAACCATATCAATACATCACAAATCATGACAACACAGGATATATGTGGTTCACCCCCACCCTAGGGCTATGTCCACCAACTCTTCTTCTCTTTATTATCTTCAGTTAATCAGCTACATGCACATAGCCTTGAGATATTACTCCACATAGGAAAAGATATATGTGCACCTCGCTAGATCCTCCTTCCTTGTGTTACAACACAAAGCCTTCTGCAATCTCTTATAACTACTTACACATAGCTCTGCAAGCCTCACACAATAAGCACCAAGTAATTACAGTTCACACTTAGCACTTTAGAACTTAGCACAACATCACACAGATGTCTACTTCCCATACACACATACATACTTTTACATCATCTAGACATCTATTTATACATTACAAAATAGGCCTAAACATGGGTAAACCCATGGGTCAACATACCCATACTCATTACATAAGCCCAAAACCCAAAAATCCCTAAAAGAAGGGCCGAGATCCCACGATATCCACTTCGTCTTGCGCTCTGCCTTCGAGAACCTGTCGAATTCCCAAAATGGTCAAAAATGACCAAGGATCCTCAAAACTTGGTCAAGGGACAACAATTCCATAACCTTCCCCGACATCCAGAGAATTTACTTCCTAAATTTGACCCTGAAACCTCAGGATTGCCTGAAGATCATATTAAGAAATTCATACTAGCTATCAGAATGATGAACGTCCAACATGAAGACATGGTTTGTAGGTTGTTCCCCTAGACTTTCGAGATTTCAGCTTCCACGTGGTATTTTAACTTACTTGGAGGATCCATAACTAGTTGGACAAAGTTTCAAAAAGACTTTCTAGATAAATTTGCAGGAGAAATTACTACGGGAGATTTGATGGCTGCGTTATTCATCTCCACCATGAGTTCGAAGGAAAGGTTCAAAGACTTCAATCAAATATTCACCACTATATTAAACAAATTCCATCCTGAAGCTAAACCTACTCAGGAATTTCAAATTGAAGTATATGCTAATGCTCTCCCAGATTCTATCTCCATGTTTGTGAAGAGGGTTGCCAAACTAACCCTAGCTCGGAATTTTGAAGAAGCCAAAATGGAGTTCCAAATGAAAGGATGTAAAGAAGGCCAGGTCTCTTTAGTTAAGAAAGAAGTTCAACCGCATCCCAGGAGAGGACTATTTCTTACTAGACCCCCAGGAAAACAAACAAAACAAGCTCACAAAAAGGGAAGCAGGGAAATAGAAGACCTGCAATGCATGGTAAAAAAACTATCAAATGAAATCATAGACATGAAGAGAAGTGCAGGGGAGGGAAACCAAGGCCAGAGGCCCTATAATACATTCTTTAAAAGAAACCCACCGTTCAAAGAAATCGAACCTCCTCCAACCAACTTAAACATCGACCTAGGAAATCTATCATCCGACTCTTTTTGTACTTATCATCAAGAGAACCACTCTAAAAGAGACTTCCCTCAATGGGTACATGCTATGAATTTAATGGTTAACCAGTTTCTAGATGAAGTCTCCATGACCGCACAATCAAGCAACTCTAGTATGAATATTGTCGGTCAAGAAGAGGCTGATCCATCAAAATAAACAACCATGTTGATATGGGACCCTGATCCTACCTATGCCTTCAGATTGACCTGTTTGAGGTTCAAGAACCTCCTTCATAATTATTGGTTTTGAAAACAAGAAGTAGGGGTCAATCTGTCTCAAACAATCTTACCACTACCCAACCTTTTGGAGGAAGATCAACTCCCAATCAACCAAAAGCACCCTTTTTCTCCCCGTAAGAACCTTATAAACATCCATACCTGAGAATCTCCCAAGGTGGATTACAACATGGTTGAAGATCTAAATAAGCTAAAGGCTAATATATCAGTTATGGACATATGTAGGATCCCTCAACAAAAGGACTTCATGTTACAAGCTTTGAAATTAGTAGAAAATCCTACGACAAGCATTGACCTGGGAAGGAATCTAACTCACATAGATCTCTGGAATAAACCAACTGTGAACTCTTGCTCTCAAGATAAGAAAGGAAAACCTTTTGTCCCACCTTTCCTTTTAACATTCGAAGTCTTTAACAAAACTCTCCATAATTGTCTAGTCGATTCAGGAGCATCCTCTAACGTTATGCCACTGTCTATTTGCAAAAAACTAAACACGGTCCCTCTCAAAAGTGATAAACATGTCATACAACTAGACAAAACCTAGGTAAAGGTCATGGGAGAACTCAAAGATGTAATGATCAGAATAGTGGCACATCCCAAATTTGTGTAAGTGATTTACATCATTGTAGTAGATATCCCAGAAGCTTATGGGTTATTATTGAGCCGAGATTTGTCTGAAAATATAAATGGATACTTTAGTACAGACTGGGCTCACTTTTGGATTCCATTAAAGGGAATAAAAATATGATCAAAATTGATAGGGAAAGATATCTGAAACATACTCTCACTAACCTAGAAAACCTAAATGAACAATCATCGACAGATTTCCCTGTGCTGGGCAATTATTCTTTAGATTCTTACTTCAGGAAATTCTACCCTGTCTCATCTAACGTCCCTATTACTCAAAACTCCGAAATCATTTTTCAAGAAGAATTGCCTACCACGGCGGAGGAATCCCTCTTTTGCCAAGAACCTATGCTAGAGATCATAGAAGATACGAGAAGAAAAGAGGAGAGCAATAAGAAAGAGGAAGATGGTACATTTTTCCCACAAGTTTGGACCCTATATTTCAACGGATATAAATCACAAGAAGGGTTAGGAGAAGGGTGTATCCTTATCAATCCAAAAGGAAAAAGACATTTCCTGTCCTGTAGGCTAGAAATTGAAGGCACAAATAACATTGTTGAGTATGAAGCTCTAGTACAAGGGTTAAATAAAGCCATAGACTTGAACCTCCAAGAATTGAAGGTTTTCAGAGACTTTGGAATCATTGTCAGGCAGATAAGGAACAATATACATTGAAACTCTTCAAACCTAAATAATTACCAACAAGAAGTGCACAGGATAATAGAACATTTCAAAGATTTCAACCTCACAACAATCCCCAGAGCAAAGAACATTCGTGTTGATTCTCTGACCACCGTTGCTTCAAGTCTATCACCTCTAGAAGATTATGAAGCCTCTCGGTTCACTATAGAATTGATATATAAACCCTGGGTGCCCAATAATATTTCTAATTGGAAGATTTTTGAAGGAGACGAACAGATTATAAACTTTTAACCAATCAAGACAATTTTAAAGACTTAGCCATTGATGATGAAGTATTCCAGGAACAACCAATGGAAACTGACCCTCGGACAAATCAGTCGTTGGACAAATCAAAGTCTCACACGATACCGAAAGGGGTATCCAACTTAGAAAACCTTTTTTATTTAAAGGAAATATTTAAGGGGTCAAAAAACGGGAAGACAGGTAGTTCTTGTCCCATGCACAAAAATATAAATCTCGAAACCCTGGAAAACCCAAAAAATGTAAACCTTGGAAAAACCATATCTAAAGAGGAAAGGAAGGCCTATCTCGAATTCTTTATACAATATCAAGGTGTGTTTGTGTGGCAATATCTGAAAACTTACGATACCCATATAATTCAACACATTATCCCGTTAAAACCTGAAGTGAAACTCTTCCAACAGAAGCTCTGAAAGTACCACCCTTCCCTTGAACCTCTCATGTGCCAGRAATTAAAGAAATTGTTAGAAGCCAAGATTATCTTCCAGGTAAAACACTCTGCATGGGTAGAAAATTTGGTTCCTGTAAGGAAAAAGTCTGGGGAGATTCGCCTATGCATAGATTTTAGGAACCTCAATATATCTTCAGAAAAACACAACTACCCAGTCCCACCAATGGAGAAACTCCTGCAAACTATGTCTGGCTCTGAGATTTTCTCCCTGCTGGATGGTTTCTCAGGTTACAACCAAGTTCTAGTTTCAGAGGAAGACTGTTTAAAAACTACCTTCCGAACCAAGTGGGGAATTTTTGCTTATAAATGCATGCCCTTTGGGTTAATCAATGCAGGAGAAACCTTCCAGAGGGCCATGGACATATCATTTCGGGGACTAATCAACAACTTTGTATTAGTGTACTTGGACGACATGATTGTATATTCAAAGAACAGAGAAGATCACATCCAACACTTAACCCAGATTTTCGAAAGGTGTAGGAAATACRGAATATTAAAACTACCATCTCTCAAGCCCTAATGTTGCAAAGTTCCGATTTCAACAAAGATTTCTTCCTCTATACTTTTTCCTCCGACCAATCGTTAGCAGCGGTATTAACTCAGGTGGATGATGACAACAATGAATCCCCTGTATCATTCATGAGCACTAACCTTTGAGTTGTTGAACTAAATTATCCCACTATAGATAAACAAGCTTATGTGATTTACAAGGCAATAAAACATTTCAGATCTTACATCCTCAAGAATCACACCAAAGTAATCATTCCTCACCCTGTAGTCTGATCCCTGTTTACTCAACAGGAGATGGGGGAAAGAAGAGGGAAACGGATGGAAGTAGTCCAAGAATTTTATCTAGATATAAAATCTACTAAACTCGTTAAAGGAAAAGGGTTATGTAAACTAGAAGTTGAATCTCAATACCAAGTAAATGAAGACCCTGGATGGGAGAATGAAATGGAATTATGGTGTGGTGAAGCTTCATACATCTCCCCAGGACAAGAGTCTTGGTATGATAAATTGACTTATCTCCTGCACCATGGGACTTGCCCAGAAAATCTGAACCCTAGGGAAAGTAGATCCATCAGACTAAAATCCACACAATATCGCCTCATAAATTCGGTACTATTCAGAGTTAATTATGATGGGGTACTTTTAAGATGTCTTGAACGTGAAGATGCAGACAAAGTTCTAAAGGAGCTCCATGATGGTCCTGTTGGTGGAAATTTTGTAGGAGACACCACAACTCATAAGATACTAAGAGTTGGTTATTATTGGCCCGCTTTTTTCGAGGATGCTCATACATATGCTAGAAACTGCAAAACTTGTCAAATAAGCGCTGGGAGAGAGAAGAGAGAAGCAGTCCCACTCTAACCGATGACCATTTCTAGGCCTTTTGAGAAATCGGGGTTAGATATCATTGGAGATATTAAACCAATCTCTTCAAAACAAGACAAGTACATACTTACTGCCACCAATTATTTCACAAAATGGGTAGAATACATTCCTCTAACTCTTGTAAATGAGAAGGTAGTAATCTAGTTCATAGACAAACAATTAATCACAAGGTTCGATGACCCTTCTGTTCTTATTTTTTATAATGTAGCTTACTTTTCTTCCACCTTATTAACAATTTTTTCCCTAGACAAAGTAATCATAATTAGATACTCTAATTATTACCCACGGGGAAATGGACTGGCAGAATCAACTAATAAGAACCTAGTAAGGATATTGAAGAAAATAGTTGCAAACAACCAGAGGAATTGGCATAATCTAATCCATAACGCTTTATGGGCTAACAGAGCCACACCCAAGGAAGCTATAGGGAATTCCCCATACTTTCTAGTATACAGATAGGAATCCATTCTCTCAAACGGACTATATCTCCCATCTCTTATGCTTGCTCAGAAGTCTAGAGGGCAACCCTCATCAATATTACAACAAAGAATTGACACCCTTCTCATGTTAGAAGAAGAAAGGGAGAAAGCTAAATAAAAATTAATATCCCAACAATAGATAGTTAAAACATGGTTTGAGAAGCATAAGGCTAAAGATAATAATTTTGAAGTAGGAGACTTAGTCCTAAAATTGGACAGAGAAAACGAGCCTAAAGACAAACATTCTAAGTTTCAAAATTTATGGTTCGAACCTTTCTAGGTGGCTGAGAATATTAGGTTAGGAACATATCAACTAAAAAATCTGAGGGGAGAATCTGATGCTCTCCCAGTAAATGGCCAAGCCATTAAACAACATTTTCATTAATCAACTTAAAAAAAAAAAAACATTTATTTTTCTTTGGATGCGTCAATTTATCTTTTGCATTTTTTCCATTTGTTTTATCTTTTGCGATCATTCTTTTGATATTTTCAAATATTTTGTTTAGTGAGACAATGTTTGACCTCAAATCATGCAACAGAGCGAACTCTCTTCCTAACTCGTCGCTCACATACAAACACAAGAAACAATGAGGAACCTGCGGTTGTTTCGAGGGATTCTGTATCTAACCTGTGCAGATGAACAACCTTGGAGAAATGCGGAAGTGTCTTCTTAGTGGTCTGGTAATAGTTTAAGAGAAAGAAGGAAAGCTGGAAAGGACTACATGCACCTCAAAGACAGAGCTAGTAAGTTTCACCTACCTCATATTTTTGCAAATAACAGGTGTCCTCCTCTCCTACTCGCTCAGGGCATTTTGCCGAAATAAAAGTCAACTATATCAAATGAGCGCACAGTAGGAGAGGGTATGCAGATCTCTCCACAGGGGTTATGGATGCTTGCTGGCATCAGAGAAAGGTATGTGACGTTGGGGTGACTCCTCCGGGGCTATGGACGCTCGCTGGTAGCGGAGAAATACCGTAGCAAATGAATGAAGGTAACAAAAGGGCCTACTTCCTTTGAATTCCTTACTAGAATCTTGTCGAAAGAAGGCATGATTCAAGGTTACAAGAAAAGAAGGTGGAATAAAGGTTAAAAAAATCCCACAGGTAGGCCCGGATGCATCAACTGGGGAAGCTTCAAATGAAAAGGTAAAAGAGGCTCTGATTTAAAACCAGTTAAGTTCCCCACTAGCTTTTGCATCAGCCGAGGCCAAAGGAGGAACATAGATTCTGCTTTGGCCCAATAAGTTGCCATTTGTTGAGCACTCAACACACCCTAAAAAGCCTATATCAAATTTTACTTTTTTGGTACCACTGGTATTTTGCACTATCTAATTTGACTTCATTGTGAAAAATGTTGCCTTTTCTTATCATATTGACTCTCATTAAGTATTTCAAACTTTTCTTGAATTTATGAAAAACCATGAATTAAAAAATCTTCACTTTTAAAGAAACAATTAACAACCAAAACATTTCACCCGATGCGCCCCAATTTGACATTGGAAGGAATCATAAGATGAAAGAAAATCACCCGAAAAAACTGCACTCACTGAGCACCGATTTTCACCAGCATCAAAAAAATAAAGTTTTCTTTCGCGAAAATCATCACACAAGGATATCATTGATAACCGATCCCCTTTGACATCGATAAAAGGCCAAGGGAGTAACGATTAAAAGGAAAGGAAACAATATCGTCGATAGTTGATACCTAACACGCTTGTCAGAATTGGAGAAAACCAAATCACGACAAACATTGCGACCACGCCAAGGAGTTTTCCTCGACCACTGATTCTCGAAGAATTTTGACATCGACAATTTTTAAAGACGCTAACCCAAAGGAAGATACACAATAGGTTTATCCCAAATCACCAATCCCCAACACCTTTTTGGCATCAACGATCCCAGGTTTGGTTTAAGAATGCACAACTAGAGGAAAGTCCTGACTCCGACTAATACTTGCGAGTTAAGTCATTGGTCTTCATTTTCCACGTGTCTGAAGCCATTTTTTCCACTTCAATACCGTACGATAAATTCAATCGGCGTCATAGGATTTTGTAGAAGGTTATCAACAAAAACGTTTGTAACACATTGTCGATTCCTGATCCACCCACTAGGAAAGCGACACGATGGGACGTTTTAGCACTAGATACATTTAGATTCTGAGCATTTAAGGGACTAATTAATTCCAAATCTCGCATTAGTTACTAATTCATGCGTGAATCAAAAAGACCATTTGAATTTACCGATAGAACACATCACCCTCTACGCCTCCACCGTCAACCAAGGATGAATTAAATTACAAATATTCCGCAATAGATTTGTTTGAATTTCACTTGTCACCTGAATTAATTGGATTTACGACTGGTAAGTTTTCCTCGTTTAAATTATTTTGGGCCATTGAAAACGAGACCATTATGTGCACGAAGGAGTTTCAGAGCATCTAGAGGAGCGAGACAAGAAATTCAAAAGTTTATGAGATACCATGAGTATCGAACTTCAAGGTTTAGCAATCGTTACAGGAACAATGCCTCCATGAAAACCAACCACCAGGCCATCTCCTAGAGCGTCCAAGCTAAAGGAACCAAAATTCGGAGAAGGCTCTTCTCCATGGGTGGGGAAACAACTAGAATTTGCTCCAAGACCAGAACCAGTCATCAAGACATCCACCAAGAAGGTTTTCACTCAACCTCCATCCTTTGGAGACATGAAAGCAAGAACAAGGGCCAAGGCAACACTCCCACAATGGGGATAACTCTTCAAGAAGATCAGCCAAGAAGAATTCTTTGAATATATCTCGCACAACGACCCTGATATGAGGAAGCTCGATGATGAAGTTTTTTCGAACATTCGAAGATCATACTTACACATGGTGGCAAGCATAACTCCAATGCTCCTCTACATAGAACTCCTAAAGTGGTTCATCGACCACACTGACACACAAAAATGTTTGATTAACAATGTCAATGGCGAGTGTGTCGAAGTTTTCCTTCCAATAGAGGTGTAGATTTATTACAAGCTTAGAGACTCGAAGGAGCGACTGAACACCGATTTCATTGTAAACTTATATGAGTTCCATGACATCGGTTGGGTGATGGCTTCATGGTGGAGAGAGGATAAAAAATACACCAATCAGACCTTTGGCTGGTACCAGACGGCCAACTTAAGGGAGTTGTATATCTATCTAATGGCCCTCATCTGTTGGTTGTATGGGGAGAAGGATTGTTCTAGGTTTTCAGAGGCATGGATGCCTCTAGCTTACAAAATGACCATTTTCAAGAGAGATTTCAACTCAGGAGCCATCATTTCAAAGAAGCTGAGAATTTGCATACAACAGGCTCAGACGCCGAAAGAAGGAGAGACTCCATCCTTCTACATGGATTTGTATTTTTTGGACGTCATGTGTGCCATAAATTTCTTTTCCGGTAAGAACTTGAGCTGGCATGCCTTAGAATTTCCGGTCCACATTTACTTCAACATTTTATGGGAGAACATGTACAAAAAATCCTACTCCCTCATCTGTGATGAATTCATTGCATGCATTCATTTTATTATTTTCAAGAAAGAGTGTCTGAGACTGTCAGTTGCAACCAAAAAGATGATAGAAAATATTGGTCACTGGTATCTGGATGAGTATGATACCTACATCCGGGTATTCAAGGCCATTGGAGCATGACGCCTTTTACCTATGCATGTCCTCGATCGACTTGCTGTGGGGGAGATCTGCTACCAGACCATCTTGTAAGGTTACAACGCTACCCTAGTGAAAGATAAGAAATGAGCATTCATACCTTATGGATTCCATATAGGTTTCTACGTGGTAAAAAACCCCACCTAAGCTAAGCAAGAAGGACTAAGCCAATTAGAGTTCTGATTTGAGACCGATCGTTTATGCAAACACGACCCAAAAGGTCTAGTCCTGAAAAATGCATCTCAAGTGTCGTCCTACTAGCCATACGCCCATGATAAATTTGAAGATGATGTTTTCACGGAAAATGCTTAGGATTGGGATGAAGTTGTGTCAAGGATGGCCAATCCAAAGATGACCAGATTCAGAGCCATGAGCCTGGATGAAAATACAACGATCCCATAATAATTAGTTCAAGAGGCCCTTAGAGCCAGAGAAGAAATGTTGGCAACTGAAGTAGAAGAATCCCTCTAGGAAGTGACTAAAGCAGCGGAAACCTCCCCAGTAACCCCGGTGCAAGATGGAAGTTCCCCCAAAGCTCAAAAAGTGCGAGAGAGGGGGTTACTCATGTTTGAACATGCGCAATGGATAATTAATCAGCTGCAAAATGATCTCGACATCCTAAACATGGCTAGGATCCTTGAAGACAATCAAGATAGAAGGCAGACAGGCCTAAGTGACCCTGAATTCATAGATCTTGATCAAACTACTGGGTTAGACGACCCTAAGTTTACAACGCCATCGACCGGATCGCCAACAATTGTTTTGGTTTCGCCAGGGACTGTTGAATCATCATAGAGGACCAATGCATCAAACCCCTTAAGTGAGATGATAAAGATATATGATGATGATGAGATCCCAGAAGTATCTCTTGTGACCCCGGTGCATATTGAGGAAGAAAAGGGACCAGAGAAGAAATATTTTCCTTTTCCCGACACCCAAATCAAAGAGGTCCCACAGAAAGAAAAAGAAGTCGAGAATGTTCTAGACACTAAGCTTCTTGGTGTGCCAGAGACCCAAGAAGATAGTCTGAAGGACGAGTT
>JASDQU010310115.1:317237-330964 GCA_032191745.1 Picea mariana | reverse complement strand
ATAATATTGTGGGTTGCCCACCACATCTAGAGGTACAATTATCGGTAGGTTGGAATAAGGTTAAAATAATGATTTCAATAAAGATGGAAGAGGTACAATAGTTGTTGCTTTATTTTATTCTTATTAGTCCCTGTCGTAGGCATAGAGAGACTATAGTGATCGATAAATCGTTGACTTCATATTAGTTTTTCCTTTGACCACAAATATTTCCATATTATCTATTGTTGGAACCAGGGAACTGAAAACATCAATTTTTATATAAAAAAAAAGTACCATATTTGTCATGATCTGATTCGACAAAGGATTCGAGGTTTTATTGTTGGTTTCGTTATTCCCAATGTTCTATATGTTGGCATGTCCAAATTATTTGATCGTATATGGTCTTTTTGAATCATATATTTTGTTATGCATTCGTCGAAGGTGGATTAATGCTAGCATTAATCCGAATGTTTGGTTTAGCATTTTATGCTAGGTAAATTTATGGCAATGTTTGATATGGTGGCATATCCAAAGTTTGGCCTTCCAATACATTCTTTGGTGTTTGAACTATTGTTACAAAAAATATAATATTTTTTTGGGGGTACGTCAGAGATCTGCCACATTGCATTTTTTTGTTAAATGTTTAGAGAGCATTTTTGATAGACTTAAATGTTCACCTAACAGGCTTGGTAGCATTGAATTCTTACTTAACAGGCTTGTTACAATACATTTTTTTCCGTTTTTTAAATTTATATGTTTCAGCGGCATTGTTGGTTTACTGGTTCATGCTTGTTTTTTGCATCTCCACTGATTTCTTATTTGCATGTTGTTGTTGTTCTTGCTTGCCTGTTCCTGTTGTTGCAGTTTTCACGTTTGGTTTTCTGCAATCGTGATTGGAGTTGTGTCAGCCTCAAACTATATTTCATAGTTGGTGATGTTTTTTCCATGGATTATGTGTTACTATGGTTTCATAGTTATGAGAGTAGGTTTTTCTGTGTGAGCGATATAGTTGTTCTCTTCCTTTTATTTTTCTCTTGTAAACTGTGTTTTTGGCTCAGTTTAGCGGGTTGACGATTTTACGAGTTCAAAAAATTAAAAACCATTTGTCGCTCCCCTCCATCCCCGCTACCTTCCACCCTTCCCAATAGACATTAATTATACTTTCAAAAGTCAGAATCGACCAGACAGGTACGAAAAAATGAGCTTTAATAACTGGAAAGCTCGAGGACATCTCCCATTAAAATGAATAGACAGGCGAATATTATTGGATCTGGTAATTTCTTTTGCCTCCATTTTGAATTTGCAAAAAAAATTTTTTTTTTTCCTGTTTGCGCTCTTTTAGTTTTCTTAAAAGCTTCAACATAGTCCACGAACGTGTCACCCACAGAGGCCTTCACGTCATGTCCCTCTTTAATATTGTGCATATCTTAGATGTGAGATTTGAGAATCTGCTCGGATATGGGAATTTTAATACGTGCTATTAGTCATTATTCAATGTACATATTAAAAAAGATTGGCATTAATAAGCGAAAATATCGAAAACACCTGTCATTAAAACGAATTAACACAAAATATATGGAAGATCATCCAGCGTTGCTTTTAAATACTTATTGTCATTTTTCTCTATCATCAAAGAGTTACGCTTTAGGGTGCCTTCATTCTAATGTTCTTGGTCATGGACATGTAAGACAAGTTAGAGATGTGATTGAGGCCCAGATGAAAGAAGAGAGACTGCTTTTATGTGACGTGAGCTTTGAGTAAAAAAAAACTCTGTTATAGAAGAGAAAGTTAGAGAGGAGGAAAAAAAAGAACAAGTATGTTTGGGTTGGTGTTCTCCCTATGTTTGATGCTTTGGTTGGTTGAAAAGGTTGCCTGGACATTTGTTTGTTGAACTTCTTTGTTTTCTTGCTGGGAGTTGTAATGGATTTTCAGGTCAGGTGCAAAATAGTTTTCGTTGAAGTATATAGCTTCTTCCAACAACACAAATTTGGCAAGTGTATCAAATTCTGTAGATCCGCAAGATTTTTTCTTCCTCAGGGGCGGCACATTTACAATGGCTTGTAGAATGGCCCATCATGTTCGTAAATGACGGAAATATTACTCCATTTGCGAATGCAACCAGAGACAGGTAATAGAAACTGTATGGGGATAAAATGACATATTATCACTACAAAAGTTTCTGATGCGATCTGCAACATTTGATACACTTGCCAGACATGTGTTGATGTGTTCTGCAACATTTGATGCACTTGCCAGATCTGTGCTGCCGGAAGAAGTTATGTACCTCAGCAGATTTTCATTTTTCAGCTGGGTTGGACATTTCTTCCAATTTACTGTAATAAAGAAAATAAGTTCAACATACAAATATTTAGGCATGCTTTTCAACCAAATAGATGATCGAATATAGGGAGAATACCAGTCACAACATACTTGAATTTTTTTCCCCTGACATAGCTATGGTGACATAAAATGACTCCCTCCACTTTGAAATCAGCCTAAATCGCATTTCTAAGTTGTCTCAGATGTAAAGGGTCAGGAACATTGCAAAGAAAGCACCTTGAACCCCAATTTTTTGACGGTAGAGGAAAATTACTACTTGACAAAGAATGGAATGTTAAATAACCAACGATTGCAAGAAGACCATATCTGGAAGAGACAAGGTGTTCAAAAAACTGGGATAGACGTAGTTGGCAACACCGATTAAGTAGAAAGCCCAAAATTGATATTGAACTCATTTTTTATGAACAAAGGGTTTGAACGTCAAGAAAACTGTCAAGAAGCTTCATCAATGTACATATTTTTTATTGGTCGGCGGTAGGCCAAATCGCAATCGTTGTGGAAAATAGCCTCAACTATATTTTGTAACCCATCTTATTTGAATATAGAATAATTCTGATTTATTTTTTAATAGTATTTTCCAATCTCTGGTATTTGTTTTAACTTTATTTTGTACCTTCTTCCCCTGTGTCGTTAAACATGGACGACAAGATTTTCTTTCTGTTGCCCACTACTTCAATTTAAATAAAGCCTTCTTTGTTCATTGCTTACATTTTACATTTAAGAATAATTTTTCATAAGTCATACTTATGTGGCGTCGGTCATGTATTTAAAGAAAGAAATTGGAGGATTCGTCCTGCTTCCATTCTTTGGGTCCCATAAATAGAATGAATTAATGAGTTACAACAAGGCATATTCTTCTATTTGATACTATCTGTGCATATATACTAATATCAGTACTATTGGAATAAATACAAAAACTTCCTCTTCTGCAAAGCTTAAGCAATTATGTTTGTGTTTGCGGTATTAAAGAACTATGTTCCCTGTTCCGTCATATACATCTTGCAGCCAAAGAGCTTTTGTGCTCTGCAATTTATGCTTTAACTAATGATAACTCACCATGTGTTTGAAAATCTTGGCATTAATAAAGGAACGACTGAAGTTGTTTTAATTACTTAAATCACACAAAATTTTGATTACATTTAATTTAATTTAGATATTGATGTTTATGGAGAGTCAGTGTTTGCTCATGTCATTGCAAGAAATACAAGATGAATAGATGATTTAAGGAGTTTATCTCATTGAAACCAAAATGAAAATTCATGTTTCTTGTTGCGCTATGTACATCTTACAGTCAAAATTTCCGTGGTTTCAACGAAATTTGCGAACTGAAGAGCATCCTGCAAATTGGGAGATCATTTGCATTTGAAACATAAACAATCCATTAATATATATTAGTATGAATACTATTCATATAAATATGAAAACTTTCTCCATTAATACATATTAGTATGAATACTATTGAAATAGATATCAAACCTTTCTCTTGACCAATACTTAGCCAGTTATATGGCCACTAGGCCCTGGGTTCGCGGTACCCAACACCTATGTCCCTTATTCCGTCATATACATCTTGCAGCCAAAGAACTTCAGTGATCTGCAGTTTATGCTTTTACTAGTGAGAAATTCAGTGATCTGCAGTTTATACTTTTACTTAGTCGTCTTTCTATGATGGGCGGTTGTAGGGTTTGCGAGCTGGAATATCTTCATTTCCATCTGTATCTTCACATGACGAATCTGACCGACCACTATTCCTTTGCACACCTAGGCAATTTTATGGCCGTGGTTGTCGGGTTAGCGCATATGAACTGGCCTTTTCTTCTTCCCGCTCGTTATCGCATTCTAGATATATACTTAGTCACCTTTCTATGGTATCCAGTTCCAGAGTTGGTGAGCTGACATGTCTTCATCTCCATCTATATCCTCACATGACGGATCTGGCCGATCACTGTTCCTTTCCATACTTAGCCAATTTTATGGCCGTCGTTGTGGAGTCAGCGCTTACGAACCCGACTGTTTATGATTCTGTTATATACATCTTGCACTCAAAACATCTGTGATCTACAATTCCACCACGGGTTCCTCATATACATTAACTTCTTTCAAAGTATTTGTTGTTGCTTTCCATCCCGAACAAATTCACGTCCTTCCTGATACACATCAACAATGCTCTTACTGGTGACAACTAGACACAGTGGTACAAAACATACTTCCGTGATCTGCAATTTATGCCTTAACTGGTGAGAACTTGGAAAGGGTTCGAAAAAATTTGCATTAATAATCAAACACTAGATGTTCTTCTACGAGATACTTAGTCCTTTTTCCCTTGTCTTGTTCCCCTATATTATCGCTTTCTAGTTATATACTTAGTCATGTTTCTATGATCACAGGTTCCAACATTGGTGTCTTGACATATCTTCATCTCCATCTATATCCTCGCATGGTGAATTGGACTACCCGTTGTTCCTTTTCATACTTAGTGAATTTTATGCCCATGGTTGTCGAGTTGGCGCAATTGAAGTCTGCTACTTTTTGTTCCGTGATATACATCTTCCACTCAATTTGCGCACGATCTACAATTCCACTGGGGACTCCTCCATCATTTTTCCCTTTTTTTCTTCCCGTGTATTATGGGACTATAAAGTATGGACATGATATTTTATAGAGCATATACAAATTTCACATTCCATACCTAGCCGCATTTTGGATCGCGGGTTCTTGGGTGGGTGGGCTCAAAATTGGGCCTCCATTGGACAGTGGGACAGAGAGGTACAAAATAGTTAGCATCACACCCTCTGCAATATACAAATTGACTACCGAATTCTGACATTGTCTACTCTTCTGTGTTATAGATTATGCATTCAAATGTTTGGAGTGATACAATTGGAACCTCGGGGCCTCGTGTCTTCTGCAGAGACCTTGTCAGACTATTTTGCATCCTCCTGTTGTCGGGTTCATGAAATGTCCAACTCTTGGATACTATTTCGGGTTGGCACCAAGCTTCATTCTACCACGGTTCACAAATGTTTCAAAGTATCTGTTACTGCCTTCCATCCTCACTAACTTCCTCTTGTTCCTAATATAGATTGGTTGTACTCTTACTAGTGACAACTGAACACAACGGTACGAAACAGTTGGCATCTGACCCTTCGCAATATACAAATTGACTACCGGGTTCACATCTTCTACTCAAAATTTTCATGATCTACAATTCCACCGTGGACTCCTTAGTCGTTTTCCCCTTTTCTTCTTCCCGTGTATTATGGCTCTCTGGTTATATACTTAGTCACCTTTCTATCATCGTGGGTTCAGCGTTGGCAGGCTGACATATCTTTATCTCCATCTATATAATCACACGACGAAGCTGACAGACCGCAGTTGCTTTCCATACTTAGCCAATTTTAGGGCCACGGTTGTTGGGTTGGCGGTTTCGAATTATGCTTCTTGTTCCATGATGTACATCTTACACTCAAAACTTTCATGATCTACAATTCTACCTAATTCGGGAATGCTAATTTTTTTGTGTTTTTTTCCACGAACCTATGTAGCAGACGTTACTATTATTTTTTTGTGTTTCTCTCCACGAACGTATGTGAAACGTATGTAAAGAAAACTAGTTCGGCAATGCTAAATTTTTGTGTCCAAGAAAAGCCTTTGTTTTAAAGCAAACTAATTCAGGAATGCTAATTTTTTTTGTTTTTCTCCACGAACCTATGTAACAGACGTTATTATTATTCTATTGTATGCTTTTAAATGTTCATGTAATTTCCAGAGATATGTAACATACATTATTATTTTTTGATAAATTTCTATAGTCTGCAACTCCGCTTGTCAATTTGTATATCGCGGAACTATGGGTGTTATTTGTAGGGCACGAAACATCAGACGCCCAATTTTGAGCCCGCCAGCCTGAGAACCCACGATCCAAAATACAAATTGACTATCGGGTTCACATCTTCTACTCAAAATTTCTGTGATCTACAATTCCACCGCGGACTCCTTAGTCCTTTTGCCCTTTTATTCTTCCCGTGTATTATGGCTCTCTGGTTATATATTTATTCGCCTTTCTATCATCGCAGGTTCCAGTGTTGGTGGGCTCACATATCTTTATCTCCATCTATATAATCACACGACGAATCCGACCGACCGTTGTTGGTTTCCATACTTAGCCAATTTTACGGCCGTGGTTTTCGGGTTGGCGGTTTCGAACTTTGCTTCTTGTTCCGTGATGTACATCTTGCACTCAAAAATTTCATGATCTACAATTCTACCGCGGACTCCTCGAATTCACAAGCTTCACTCTACCACGGTTCACAAATGTTTTGAGTATCTTTGGTTGTCTTCCATCCCAACTAACTTCTTGTCCTTCCTAATATACATTGGTTGTGCTCTTACTAGTGACAACTGCACACACTGATACGAAACAGTTCGCATCTAGCCCTCCACAATATAGAAATTCACTACCGGGTTCCGACATCGTCCCCTCTTCTGTGTTACAGACTATGCATTCAAATGTTCCGAACAATACAATTTGACCATCGGGGCCTCACGTCTTCTGGGGAGACCTTGTGAGCCTTTTTTGGATTCTCCTATTCACGGGTTCACAAAATCTCAATTTCTTAGTCACTGTTTCGAGTTGGCACATTCGAACTTTGTTACTTCTTGTTTCGTGATATACATATTGCACTCAAAATTTTCGTGATTTACAATTCCACCGCAGACTCCTTGGTCCTTTTTCCATTTTCTTCTTTCCTTGTATTATTGCTTTGTGGTTATATACTTAGCTGCCTTTCTATGGTTGTGGGTTCCAGCATTGGCGGGTTGACATATTTTTATCTCCATCTATATAATCATACGACGAATCCGACCAACTGTTGTTGATTTCCATACTCATCCAATTTTATGGCCACGGTTGCCGGCTTGGCGGTTTCGAACTCTGCTTCTTGTTGCGTCGTGTACATCTTGCACTCAAAACTTTCATGATCTACAATTCCAGCGTGGACTCGTCGAACTCACAAGATTCACTCTACCATGACTCACAAATGTTTCAAAGTATCTCTCGCTACCTTCCATCCACACTAACATCCTGTCCTTCCTGATATACATTAGTTATGCTCTTACTAGTCATATACAAATTGCCCTCTAGACTGTCCTACCATACCCTCTTCATTGTTACGCGTATTGCACTCAAAAAGTTCTGAGACATACAATTTGGCCCTCACGCCCTCACCTTCAACGGTTGTACCTTGTAACCCTATTTCAAAGCTGTTTTTCTCATGCCCGTGACCTCCGTACTTTCTTACTACACAATTAGAAACCTTTCATGCTAACAGCTGACCATGCAGGAACTGTCAACATTGTCATTAATGCTCGAGGAGATATCCCATTATTACGCACTAAACCAAGATGTGCGGAGAGTTATTTTTTCCTTTCCGATTGTTCATCTAGAACACGCGTCGTCGTGTTGGCCCGCTCAAGAAATCTACAATGCTTAATCGCTCATTGCAATATCTGCCATGTTCGCATTTCTATGTATGTGATTACTAGTGTTTAATGTTAACAACGCATCATGCAATAGCCGTTGAAATTGTCATTAATGAACGAAAGTCTTGAGGACATCTCCCATTCACACGCTTTGGACCAAGATTTGCGCAGGATTATATTATCCCTTCCAACTTTTCATTTCATTCATCGTCTAGAGAAAACAAACGTTCTTGTAGACTTATGGCAGTAGGTCGGCAACAGTTTTGTGGAGATACAGTAAATATCTTCAAACATCAGGACCAGAACTTCCAGTGGTCTAGGGCATACTTTTACTATTTATCCTATTCCGCCCAGAACGAAGTGATTTGGACGTCTGTAATCGCTCATGCAGGTTGTGTCCCTGAGGTTTTTGACTGTAAGGAGGTGGTCTCTTAGTGCACCGAAAAATATATTCCAAGCCAAAGAATTATTCCACTGCATGACCATTCTCATGTTTCTTTGTCACCTCAGGCCTTCCGTGAGATGTTAAAATTGTCGGAGCCAACATTGACATTCAGAGGACAAGATTGTAAGAAGTTTTTAGAAAAACATGATAACGGGTTGGACATCTTAGTCGACTTCCTCGAAGACCCGACAACAGTTCCTGAAGATATCACAAGATTGTAGGTAAGTTCCTTTAGAAATCCATTCCGGGAAATTGCTTGGATGTTTACAAGAATAACGGGACAGGCATCCACGATAAGCATTCCCCTTTTAATTATTTATATTTTGTATTTCATAGTCAAAGAACAATACATTTTTGATTGGGGGAAGCTAATTTCCATTGAGCTCTGTTCCCAGTTGTCATGATTCAAAGAATCGAATAAATTTTATATGTCATCCTACTTGATTTTTGCAATAGTGCATTGTTGCTCATTTCCAAAACTTTCTCTTTCCAATAAAATAAATTGTGGATTCGACCCGGTAACATTATGGTACGATACCCTATGGAGGCACAAGGCCTCCCATTATTTTTATGAAGTTTTTAATGGCTTTGTCTCAGTTTTCAAAGATTTATTGTTAGGAAAGGATGCTCCGCGGATGTCTGACCAGGCAACCAAGTTTTTGAACAGGAAGGGCACACTTGAACAGAAGGAAAATCACAGTGTCCTCATGGTCTTTGGCTCTAAGGAAAATCTTGCTTTCCTTCCATGCCACATCACAAACAAGATTTTTTTTGCAGAAATGGCAAGGCAATACAACGACTGGTTGCATTTTTTCCATGACAAGAAAAAAAACCAGTTCATTCCTCTGCCCTAGAAAGTTGGAGACTTTGTGTGCAGAAACATCAACAAGATTGATGAGTTTGCCACCCATTTCAAGAAATTGAACCTAACGTATGCTAAAAGGCTAAAAGGGTTAGACCCTAATGGGATATTTCGAGAAAATTTATTAGCAGTTGGCTTTAATAGCTCTTTTATCCATAGACACCTGACCCAAGACATGGACAGTGTGGACAACAATCCTGCTCTTGCCAATTGTGACACAGAGACATTGCAAAGCGTGACTAAATTGTAAAGACAACATGGAAAAGTATCCAGTAAGAAAAGTACCCAGTCCCCCGCCAACACTCCCAAGAGCACGACATCATGGAGCATCGCTTCGATGACCCACACCAATAAGAAAGAAACCCGGAAATCTTCGAATGAAGGAGGAGATAAGAACCCTCCTCACATAAAAATTGATAGTTCTCACAAACTTCCAGTGACGAAGAAGAGAAAAAACAATGCAGGGCATGTGGAGGAACCCGAAATTGAAAGTGAACAGCTGCAACTTGAAATTGAAACTGAGCACATGCACAAAATTGGGTCGTCCACGGTGGAAATATTTGAGACTGAAATTTTTTACGAAGATGAATCCTTCGTATTCCAGAGCGTTGTTTTTGATAGCCAATCTAAAAGTGTGGTCATTGAAAAGAGAGATGTAACAAACAGGCAAGACAAATCTTGCACATAGATTAACTTTAGGAAAATGCAACTGTCCCAAATCTCCTCATTTCACCAAGTAACCACTGCAATTCTTCGTGATTCCATTGGAGGAATTGAGACGGAAAATGCCAACCTGAAAGACCGCCTCAACGAATTTGAGCAGGGTTTCATTGCAACTCCAGAATTTGCTATTCCTTTGGAAAAAATCATGCCTGCTACCACTGCAGCTAAGATGAAAGTATCCTCTACCCTCCTTGCATGCTCTAGATCCCTTGTAGAGAATAACATCAACAAAATAATGCAGCTAGTTACTAAAGCCTGGGAAACATTGCAAAATTTAGTTTCCTTCGGAAAGAAGGCAAATGATTTTCTGGAACATTTGGAGGAGAATTTAAAAAATGACCAGCATTTCTGTGAATAGGTGCTAACCCATTTTGCCAACTATGTCGTCAACACATTGGCACTGAAAAGAAGACAAGAGAAACTCCCCTCCCCAAAGCGGGCCAAAAAAGTAAAAGCATGCTGGCAAAAGAAAGTTAACAACCTGGAGCTCATTATCAAATCATGTAAACAAGTCGTATCAGAAAAGGAAGATTTATTCACAAGCCTAATCCAAATGGACTTAGCCGGAAGTACCAACGAGGTTCAAGACCCAAACTTAATTCTCAAATCCTTGTCAATCACCAAAGAAGCCTTCTAGGAACAAGTTGATATTTTAAAGGGGTTGTCTTTTGAAAAATTTTACAGCATAGTTGAACGTCATCTAGATGAGCACGAGTGTTGGGTACTAGAGTATGCGGCACATAATGAAGAAATTGAAAAGTCTGCATAATATTTCAATGGATCGAAGGAAATTAGAAAACGACCTTTACGACATAGAAATCTGGGATGAAATCAACATGGCCCCCATAAAAAGCTACATAGAAGAATGGTTCTAATAGAGAATGGACAACCTTGTCTAGGAAGGGCAACAATCGGTCGACAAGACTCCACTGACCATCGACAACAGCAACAAAAACGCATCAAGTTCATAGTAAGTCTATACTGGCATCTTGTTTTCTTTATCAATCCAATTTAAGTCTATATTGTCATCTTGTTTTCTTTATCAATCCACTTATGACCTATTTAAATATAAAACTGTAACCAAAGACTCATAACTTCCAATTTCTTCTTTTCAGGTCTTCCTTTCTACCATCGCGCACTTCTTCTTTCGACATTCCTAACTCTTGTACTTATTTCTTTTTATGGTCTGCGAGAGCTCCAATCCTAGTCTATATGACAAACACATTTAAATTTCCATAAATATGTAACACACATTATTAATTTTTGATAAATTCCAAAGAAAACTGATTCGGGAATGCCTTTATTGTATACTAAATTTTGGTTGTCCAGGAACCTTTCTCATTTGTTCCAAAGAAAACTAATTCGGGTCTGCTACATTTCTTGTGTCCTAATGTATGCTAATTTTTTTGTCTTGCACGACATTGTTACTATTCTATTGTATGCTAAATTTTTGGGTGTCCAGGAACCTATACATTGATAAATTTTCATTTTTATTTTGTCCAGAAGCCTTTGCTTTCAAACAAACTAATTCGGAAATGCTTTTTTTTTTGTCTTTTTCTCCACGAACCTATGTAACAGACATTATTTATTTTTAATAAATTTCTATAGTCCGCAAGTCTATTTGTCAATTTGTATATCGCGGAACTCTCAGTGCTATTTGTAGGCCACAGAACAACAGAGGCCCAATTTTGAGCCCACCGGCCCGAGAACCCACAATCCAAAAAGTGGCTAAGTATAGAGGTCTGTTACATTTTTTGTGTCCAATTGTATGCTTAATTTTTTGCCTTGCACGATGTTTTTACTATTCTATTGTATGCTAACTTTTTGGGTAGAGCAGACGTTATTACTATTATATTCTATGCTTTTAAATGTTGATGTAATTTCCAGAGATATGTAATAGACATTATTTATTTTTGATAAATTTCTATAGTCCGCAAGTCCGCTTGTCAATTTGTATATCATTGAACTCTCGGTGCTATTTGTAGGCCATGGAACAACAGAGGCCCAATTTTGAGCCCACCAGCCTGAGAACCCGTGATCCAAACACTCGCTAAGTATGGAGGTCTGCTACATATTTTGTGTCCTATTGTATGCTAAATTTTTTATCTTGCACGACGTTGTTACTATTCTATTGTATGCAAACTTTTTGGGTGTCCATGATCCTATACTTTGAAAAATTTCGATTTTTATTCTGTCCAGAACCCTATGTTTTAAAGCAAACTAGTTCGGGAATGCTATTTTTTTTGTGTTTTTCTCCACGAACCTATGTAACAAACGTTATTACTATTCTATTGTATGCTTTTAAATGTTGATGTAATTTCCAGAGATATGTAACTGACATTATTTATTTTTTTATAAGTTTCTATAGTCCGCAAGTCCGCTTGTCAATTTGTATATCGTGGAACTCTTCGTGCTATTTATAGGGCACAGAACAACATATGCCCAATTTTGAGCCCGCTAGGCCGAGAACCCGCGATCCAAAAACTCGCTAAGTATGGAATGAGGACTCCGTACATGCTCTATAAAATCTCATCCCCATACTTTATAAAAGTACATATTTCGTATGTATAAAACTAAATATCTACTTTCGAAAATTTGATAAATTTCAATTTCTTTTGGGTCCAAGATCCCTTGTTTTGAAGATAACTAATTCGGGAATGCTAATTTCTTTGTGTTTTTTTCCATGAACCTATGTAATAGACGTTACTATTATTTTTTTTTGTTTCTCTCCACGAGCGTATGTAAAACGCATGTAAAGAAAACTAATTTGGCAATGCTAATTCTTTTGTGTCCAAGAAAAGCCTTTGTTTTAAAGCAAACTAATTCGGGAATGCTAATTATTTTGTGTTTTTCTCCACGAACCTATGTAACAGACGTTATTACTATTCTATTGTATGTTTTTAAATGTTCATGTAATTTCCAAAGATATGTAATAGACATTATTATTTTCTGATAAATTTCTATAGTCCGCAACTATGCTTGTCAATTTGTATATCGTGGAACTGTGGGTGCTATTTGTAGGGCACGGAACATCAGACGCCCAATTTTGAGCCCTCCAGCCCGAGAACTCGCAATCCAAAAACTGCCTAAGTATTGAATGAGGGCTCCATGCATGCTCTATAAAATCTCATCCCCATACTTTATAAAAGTACATATTTCGTATGTATAAAACTAAATATCTACTTTATAAAATTACATATTTGGCATGTATAATATATGTTGTCCAAGAACCTATAATTTGAAAATTTTCAATTTATTTTGTGTCGAGGAGCCCTTCTTTTAAACATAACTAATTCGGGGATGCGAATTTCTTTGTGGTTTTTTCCACGAACCTATGTAACAGACGTTACTACTATTTTTTTGTGTTTCTCTCCATGAACGTATGTAAAACGTATGGAAAGAAAACTAATACAGGAATGTTAAATTTTTTGTGTCCAAGAACCATTTAAATGTTGATATTTTTTTATATATTCCAGGAAGAACTAATTCGGGAATACTATGTTCTGCATGCAAACCAAATGTATTTCAACTTGCTAGTCATGTGTCTATACTCGATCACATTTACTCCCATCCCAAATTGGCAAGGACTACACTGCCATGCAACACTTGTTTCTTTTATGTTATGTTGGGGAAGGTGTGAATGTACGAGGGTGATGTTGGGTGAGTGGGTGTGAACCTTCACACCTCAACTTTAAACGTTCTCACTTCAAACATTTCTAATATAGTTATGCGTCGTAAGGTGATGTATTTTAGGATTTTATTAACTCACATGTAATGTGGAAAGGGTTTATGGTTATGTGTTAATATTCTTTTGTTCTACAATGTTTTAGATATCTTCATGCATGTTGTTCAATCGCTCTATAATGTTCTAGATATATTTATGAATGTTGTTTAATT
>JASDQU010310115.1:253090-264156 GCA_032191745.1 Picea mariana | reverse complement strand
TCCGGCCAATCCACCACTGTGTTTCTCCTTCAACAGGTTCTCCCTCATGGAGCATTTCGGAATACACAGCTGATTTCCTCTGAACAACAATCCTTCCTGGATCATATAATCTATCCAAGGGCTCTGATCTCTGAGAACTGGATTCTCAGCTACTTCATACGCTTCTCCAAAGTCTACATCTCCTGCATACATGTCCCTGAGATTTTCAAAACCCAAGGTTTTGATTTGAAACTCCTGCAGCAACAAACATTTCCTGCTCAAAGCATCAACCACTTTGTTAGCAGTACCTGAAATATGTTTGATCACAAATGTGAAATTCTGCATGTACTCTACCCATTTTGCATGTTTCTGATTCAACTTCTCCTGTTGATTCACAAACTGCAATGCATGATTATCACTGTACAATACAAATTCTTTTGGGATCAAGTAATGCCTCCACTTCTTCAGTGCCTGTATGATAGCATAAAATTGTTTATCATACGTGGAGTATTTTAGCTTCGCTTCATCCAACTTCTCATTGAAATATGCAACTGGTCTGTCATCCTGACTCAAAACCGCTCCTATGGCATACCCACTGGCATGACATTTCACCTGAAATGTCTTCTGAAAATCTGGCAACACCAACACTGGTTGCTCTGTGATCTTTCACTTCAATAGATTGAAGCTCTTCTCAGCCTCAACTTTCCAATGAAAATACTTATGCCACTTCTTCACTGTGTCCATCATCGCTGCGCTAATTCCACTGAAATTCCTGATGAAATATCTGTAGAAACTAGCCAAACCATGGAAGCTTCTCACCTCAAACACATTTCTCGGTGATGGCCAATTCTTGATCACTTCCACCTTGTCCGGATCCATCCTCAACTCATTAGCCAAAATAACAAAACCCAAATAAATGAGTTGTGTCTTCATAAATGAGGATTTCTTCATATTAATTAACAGCTTCTCCTGCTGTAGCTTCCTCATCACAATGGCCAAATGCTTCAAATGTTCAGCCACTGATTTACTGTAAATCAGTATGTCGTCCAAATAAACAATGACGAACTTTCTGATGAACTCCCTTAGGACTTCATTCATCAACCTCATAAAAGTACTTGGTGCATTTGTCAAACCAAACGGCATGACTAGCCATTCGTACAACCCTTCATTGGTCTTGAAGGCTGTCTTCCACTCATCGCCTTTTCTCATGCGAATCTGGTGGTATCCTCTTTTCAAATCAATCTTTGAAAAATAATTTTCCCCACTCAGGCAATCCATCAGATCATCCATCCTCAGCAGTGGAAATCTGTACCTGATGGTTATCTTGTTTATCGCCCTTGAGTCGGTACACATTCTCCAACCTCCGTCTTTCTTCGGACTGATCACTGTTGGTATAGCACATGGACTCAAGCTTTACTTGACTAATCCTTTTTCCATCAGCTCATGGACTTGCTTCTTGACCTCCTCATTTTATTGCGGCGTCAACCTGTACGCGGCTTTATTTGGCAAACTAGCTCCTGGTATGAGGTCTATGTGATGACTCACACTTCTCATCGGTGGCAACGAATGAGGTAATTCATCCACTATGATGTCAGCGAACTCTTCCAACAGTTCCTGAATTTCAACTGGCAAATCATCCACTCTTGTGCTAGTCAGAACAATCCTCGGCTTCCTGACCACAAAGAATTAAGGATCTTCTTTTTTCTCCATTTCTGAAAGAAGCTCTTTCCCACTCATGAGAAGTATTGTGTTTCTTACCTCCGGCTTCACCTCCTTATCCTTTATCGGAAGCAACATATGGGTTCTCCCATTCTTCTCCAGAGTATATGTGTTCATTCTCCCATCATGAATCACATTTCTATCATATTTCCATGGTCTACCCAACAATAAATGACATACGTCCATGGGAATAACATCACACAAGATCTTATCATTATACCCACCTATTTTGAACTCAACCAAGCATTGTTTAGTAACAGTTACCTAGTGCCCCTTCTGTAGCCACAAAACTCTGTATGGACTGGGATGATCAGTCGTTTCCAGCTCCAGCTTCTCTACCATCTCTGTGGATATGAGATTATCCGTGCTACCACTGTCAACAATGACCTTGCACACCCTGTCCTTGGTCTTGCAAGCTGTTCTGAATAGTCTGGTCCTTTGCATTGAGCTTTCCACCTCCTTCTCAGGTGTCAAAAGGACTTTGTGCATTGAAAGCGATCTTTCGCCTTCTGCGTCCTCAGTCTCAACATCACGCCTCTGCGCTTCTGCGATGTGAGCTTCCTCTGCATCCTTCTTTTTCTCTGGACACTCATATGACTTGTGCCCATTCTTCCCACATGTGAAACATGTGATAACTCCACCTCTTCCTCTACCTCGACCTCTAGTACGAGGAAAAGTATTTCCATCAGCATAATCTCCTTGCTGATCATTTTGCTGTCCTCTCGGTTCAACATATGGCTGCCTCTGTGAGGTTCCACCTCTTTCAGATTTACCCTGAGGTTTCTTCCATTCCTCTTTGGGCTTCTGGAATTTATCCTAGGCAACTGCTTTGCCTCTTGGCTAACTTCTGCCTCGCCCTCGCTGTCCTTGCTTTCGGCTCAGCTTCTCTTCTACTTTCAGAGAAAATTGGTAAGCATCTTCCACTGTTCGGATGGTTAGCATGCTTAATTCATCCTGAATGTCGTATCTCAGACCATTTAGATATCTGGAAAATTTCTCATCATCGCTCTCCCGATGACCTGCTCTAATGTTTAGTCGATAGAATTCCTCAGTGTATTCTTTCACTGTCACCATCTTTTGTCTCAAGTTTTGCATTCACCTGAACAGAGTAATTTGATAGTCTCTTGGGATGAACTTCGCCTTCATCTTCGCAATCATTCGATCCCAACTCTTGATCTTCTGCTTGCCCTTGCAACGTCTGTCAGCTTGTAGCTCGTCCCACCACAATGYTGCATGTCCTTTCAAGCGCATAACAACATGCCTGACTTTCTTATCCTCTTCGATATCTTCATAATCRAAGTAGGTGTCAAGAGCTCTAATCCAATCTAGCAGCGCMTCTGCATCCAGACTCCCCTCATAGACTGGAATATCCATTTTCGCCTTTGCGCCCATCCTGGCAATGGCTTTGATCAACCGCTCGGTTGATGCATCTTCTGCTGTGACCTCTTCTTTATGTACARCTTCCTCTTCAACTTMGGAATCACTAAGATCCCCTGCACCAACTCCGCGTCTTTGTGCTATCTCCATCTCCTCAAGCCTTKCTCGGAGATCTCTCATCTGCMGCTCCATTTCTAGATTTCCTACTGGCCTAMCTCTTCTTCGCACCTCCCTATCTTCTGGGTCAGGTGACCGCCTTTCTCTTCTTGGYGGCATGGCGAATTCTCCTTCTCTACTGTAGAAAGAAAAGAAAACCTCGCTCTGATACCACTTGTTGGTGTTGCTGCACTCCTCGGAGCACGTTCGCCTCCTCAGGACCTTCTTTCTCTTCGGCCCGAAGAACTCAAAGGCTCTTTTATTTCCCTTTCGGGAAATATGCACCCACAGTTCACTTCGCGTGACTCCTCTTCCTTGACTGATCGAGGAATCGAAACTCGCGGCTTCACGAGTTCACTATCAATCTCTAGGTTCTCAAACCCCTGAGACTCGATGTGCCAGTCAACTATTGACTTTCTTCTTCCGCTGTCGGGACTTTGCTCTATCGCGCCTCACAACTCGCAACTCTAAACAATTGGGTTTCCAATCTCCGATACACGATAAGCCGAAATGCCGACACTCGCGGTCTCGCTCCCTCGTGACTTCACCACTCACGAGATCAAATGATTCCTCCCTCGACTCTCGAGGTCTAAGACACAGATACTCAGAGTATCGCTACCTCACGACTTCGCCACTCGCGAGGTCAAATACTTTCCCCGTCCACTCCCGATGCCCGAGACGCCAAACCTCCGATAGTTTATGCCACCTGTCTTCCACTATCTCCTGTGGCCCACACTGCTTACGTGGTTTTCAAGATATCGCAACTCGTTATATCGCGGCTTCCGTTGCATATATTTGGAGTCTCGTCTCACGAACTCCCGATATGCCGATCCACGAGTAGAACCAACGCTCCTCGTGATCCCGATCGACGCTCCTGCCCTCCTGAGCTTCGAGCCTTTCCCTGCTTGCACTGTAACCTCCTGGAACCTCTGTGAGATCTGACAACTCATAGGAACTCGCGGATTCTCCATGAAGAATACCAACCATCCACTCTTCTTCTTGTGCAATCCTTGGACAAGAAGTGTCTCTCCACGAGACTTGTTCACCAACCTGTGATGCTTCTTCTCAACCTACTCGCGCAACTTCTCCCCGCTGCCCTTCAACAAACTTCGAAGGCCTATCCCTTCTAAGCTTTCATGACTTCAAGTCTCTCAGGAAGAACTCTTGCCCGCACTCCTTGTGGTCAAAACTTCAACAACGACTAAGTGGTGTAGCCCTCGATCTTGCACAATCCTACAGCAGAAATATTTCAATCCCTTTGCTAAGAATCGCAACTCCGAGACTTCATCTAGCCTGCGCACGCCTTGCACTGCTCCGGTGCCAAACCTACACTTCTGAGATGAATGGCAACAAAAGTTATCTCTAACTGAACCCTTCTATCAACGCACTCCTTGTGGACAATTCAACTGCACTCCTTGCAGGAATCCTCTGGCTTAGATAGAGAAACAATTGAAACTAACTTCTTGTTCTCACAGACTTCAATTTAACCATGAAATCACATACATAGCATATAAAAGCAAATGTATGACAAGAAGCAAACATTCATGAGCATAATATTATCAATACACAGATAATAACACAACCATGGAATCGAATCAAAGCTTTTCTATTAATTCAATGTCTGTACATGGGTGTTCTTCATACACTTCTCTGCATGCTCTTCTCTTCAAAATGCTCTTGGCTAATAATACAATGTACAAAGGAGGGTGTCTATATCCCGTTTCCCTCTTGCGCTCTAAAGCTATCAATTCTAGAATTAAATTCCTACCTAACTTTACATTAACTATCTTAAATGCCTCATCTACCGAAGGACGTGAGCTATCCTCTCAAGGTCCATTTACAATATACAAGTGCGCCGTCTCTTAAATGAATCATTTAAGATCATGCACAATCTCAAAGCATTTTCAAAATTGGTGTTTCTTGTCCAGCTATTGTCCGCTTTCGTGCTGGCTCTCTTGATGATCTGGCGATGCTCCTGTATCAAGTATGGAAATCAACAACAGTCGGTTGGATTCATTGTATGATTATATATATGGAGATAAAAATATGTCAACTTGCCAATGTTGGAACCCGCGACCCTAGAAAGGCGACTAAGTATATAACCACAAAGAAATAATACAAGGAAAGAAGAAAATGGAAAAAGGACCAAGGAGTCCGCGGTGGAATTGTAAATCACGAAAAATTTTGAGTGCAATATGTATATCACGAAACAAGAAGCATCAGAGTTCGAATGTGCCAACCCGAAACAGTGACTAAGAAATTGAGATTTTGTGAACCCGTGAATAGGAGAATCCAAAAAAGGGTCACAAGGTCTCCCCAGAAGACGTGAGGCCCCGATGGTAAAATTGTATTGTTTGGAACATTTGAATGCATAATCTGTAACACAGAAGAGGGGACGATGTCGGAACCCGGTAGTGAATTTCTATACTGTTTCGTATCAGTGTGTGCAATTGTCACTAGTAAGAGCACAACCAATGTATATTAGGAAGGACAAGAAGTTAGTTGGGATGGAAGACAACCAAAGATACTCAAAACATTTGTGAACCGTGGTAGAGTGAAGCTTGTGAATTCAAGGAGTCCGTAGTAGAATTGTAGATCATGAAAGTTTTGAGTGCAAGATGTATATCACGGAACAAGAAGCAGAGTTCAAAACCGCCAACCTGACAACCACGGCCGTAAAATTGGCTAAGTATGGAAACCAACAACGGTCAGTCGGATTTGTCATGTGATTATATATATGGAGATAAAGATATGTGAGCCCACCAACACTGGAACCCACGATGTTAGAAAGGCGACTAAGTATATAAACAGAGAGCCATAATACACGGGAAGAAGAAAAGGGAAAAAGGACAAAGGAGTCCGCGGTGGAATTGTAGATCATGGAAATTTTGAGTAGAAGATGTGAACCCGGTAGTCAATTTGTATTTTGGATGGCGGGTTCTCGGGCTGGCGGGCTCAAAATTGGGCGTCTGATGTTTCGTTCCCTACAAATAACACCCATAGTTATACGATATACAAATTGACAAGCGGAGTTGCGAACTATAGAAATTTATCAAAAAATAATAATGTATGTTACATATCTCTGGAAATTACATGAACATTTAAAAGCATACAATAGAATAGTAATAACGTCTATTACATAGGTTCGTGGAGAAAAACACAAAAAAATTAGCATTCCTGAATTAGTTTGCTTTAAAACAAAGGCTTTTCTTGGACACAAAAAATTTAGCATTGCCAAATTAGTTTTCTTTACATACGTTTTACATACGTTCGTGGAGAGAAACACAAAAAAATAATAGTAACGTCTGTTACATAGGTTAGTGGAAAAAAACACAAAAAAATTAGCATTCTCGAATTAGGTAGAATTGTAGATCACGAAAGTTTTGAGTGCAAGATGTACATCATGGAACAAGAATCATAATTCGAAACTGCCAACCCGACAACCGCGGCCCTAAAATTGGCTAAGTATGGAAAGCAACTGTGGTCGGTTAGCTTCGTTGTGTGATTATATAGATGGAGATAAAGATATGTCAGCCTGCCAAAGATGGAACCCACAATGATAGAAAGGTGACTAAGTATA
The DNA here is from genome assembly GCA_032191745.1 of Picea mariana. NCBI lineage: Eukaryota > Viridiplantae > Streptophyta > Pinopsida > Pinales > Pinaceae > Picea > Picea mariana. The sequence goes on along the minus strand of JASDQU010310115.1, from coordinate 257,345 downwards.
TAACCAAAGAGCCATAATACACGGGAAGAAGAAAAGGGAAAAACGACTAAGGAGTCCGCGGTGGAATTGTAGATCACGAAAATTTTTAGTAGAAGATGTGAACTTGGTAGTCAATTTGTATATTGCGAAGGGTCAGATGCCAACTATTTCGTACCATTGTGTTCAATTGTCACTAGTAAGAGTACAACCAATCTATATTAGGAATGAGAGGAAGTTAGTGAGGATGGAAGGCAGTAACAGATACTTTGAAACATTTGTGAACCATGGTAGAATGAATCTTGGTGCCAACCTGAAATAGTATCCAAGAGTTGGACATTTCATGAACCCGACAATAGGAGGATGCAAAACGGTCTGACAAGGTCTCTGCAGAAGACATGAGGCCTCGAGGTTCCAATTGTATCGCTCTGAACATTTGAATGCATAATCTATAACACAGAAGAGCAGACAATGTCAGAATCCGGTAGTCAATTTGTATATTGCAGAGGGTGTGATGCCAACTATTTTGTACCTCTCTGTCCCGTTGTCCAATGGAGGCGCAATTTTGAGCCCACCCACCCGAGAACCCGCGATCCAAAATGTGGCTAGGTATGGAATGTGCAATTTGTATATGCTCTATAAAATATCATGTCCATACTTTATAGTCCCATAATACACGGGAAGAAAAAAAGGGAAAAATGACGGAGGAGTCCCCAGTGGAATTGTAGATCATGCAAATTGAGTGGAAGATGTATATCACAGAACAAAAAGTAGCAGACTTCAATTGCGCCAACTCGGCAACTGTGGGCATAAAATTCACTAAGTATGAAAAGGAACAACGGGCAGTCCAATTCGCCATGCGAGGATATAGATGGAGATGAAGATATGTCAAGACGCCAACGTTGGAACCTGTGATCATAGAAACATGACTAAGTATATAACTAGAAAGCGATAATATAGGGGAACAAGACAAGGGAAAAAGGACTAAGTATCTCGCAGAAGAACATCTAGTGTTTGATTATTAATGCAAATTTTTTCGAACCCTTGCCAAGTTCTCACCAGTTAAGGCATAAATTGCAGATCACGGAAGTATGTTTCATACCACTGTGTCTAGTTGTCACCAGTAAGAGTATTGTTGATGTATATTAGGAAGGATGTGAAGTTGTTGGGGATGGAAAGCAACAACAAATACTTTGAAAGAAGTTAATGTATATGAGGAACCCGCGGTGGAATTGTAGATCACAGATGTTTTGAGTGTAAGATGTATATAACAGAATGATAAACAGTCGGGTTCGTAAGCGCTGACCCCACAACGACGGCCATAAAATTGGCTAAGTATGGAAAGGAACAATGATCTGCTGGATTTGTCATGTGAGGATATAGATGGAGATGAAGACATGTCGGCTCACCAACTCTGGAACTAGATACCATAGAAAGGTGACTAAGTATATATCCAGAATGCGATAATGAGCGGGAAGAAGAAAAGGCCAGTTCGTATGCGCCAACCCGATAACCACAGCCATAAAATTGCCTAGGTGTGCAAAGGAACAGTGGTCAGTTAGATTCATCATGTGAAGATACAGATGGAAATGAAGATATGCCAGCCCGCAAACCCTACAATTGCCCATCATAGAAAGACAACTAAGTAAAAGTATAAACTGCAGATCACTGAATTTCTCACTAGTAAAAGCATAAACTGCAGATCACTGAATTTCTCACTAGTAAAAGCATAAACTGCAGATCACTGAAGTTCTTTGGCTGCAAGATGTATATGACGGAACAAGGGATATAGGTGTTGGGTACCGCGAACCCAGGGCCTAGTGGCTAGATAACTGGCTAAGTATTGGTCAAGAGAAAGGTTTGATATCTATTTCAATAGTATTCATACTAATTGTTCGCACCCAATTCGTCACCTAGTGAGCAAATCGAGGGTGCTTACATGCCCTGTTGGGTCTTGCAGAGCATGATAGTTGTGGAAGGAAGGGTTAGAGAATACAAGACAAGACTGTAAGCAAGAATTAAATAAAAACAAACTACAACTGTGAGCATATGGATAAAGAAACAATAAACACAAAAAAAGACTGATATCACCAATGGTTTTGAGCTGGTCAATTGATGAAATTAGAGCATAATGAAGGAAGAGAACTATGGTTCCTTCTTCCCCCAAAGGAAGGCTCTTGAGGCCCTCACAAAATTGCTTTCCTTACAATGCGAAGAAATGAGAATGATAGTGAAAGAACTCCCAGCACATCCACTCAATGGAGAGGTGAATGGCCCTATGAAATGTTTCCAATGTGTTATCGTCAAAGAATGAGCCCTTGACAATCTTAGCAGCATAACAATACCTAAAATTCCTTGCGAAAACAATGTTTCTTCATGGATTTTTATAGCAGATCATCGGGTGATTATGTAACCCCTTCAAAGTGTGAAAAGGGGCTCTTTAGGGCTTTATTAGGTCTTAGACCCACCTACCCTGCAGATTCAGCTCGGATTTGGGAGTCAAATCAGATTGGGAGCTGGTTCGTAAGTGGTTGGGAGGCCGACCAATTCAATAAATGCGTTGTTTTAGCAAGTGCGCGGGTTTTTGCGCTAACAACCACGCGTCGTGCGCGCATGCGCGCATAGTACATTTCTGTCCTGCGCATGTGTGCACGCACCAAACTACTGTAAAGCGCCCTTCAATTTTTGGTTACTTTGTATAGTTTTTGACCCTTCTGGAATGCTGTGAAATTAATTCAGTGCCATGAATGACTTCATTGCTGTTTTGACGATGCGGATTTCTTGTCGCCATGTGCGGACGAAATTTCAGTGATAACAGATGCCCCCTGATGGATGAGGTTAGGAGCATACGTATAGCCGAAATCCATCAATGTTTATTCTACTGAGAATGTTGTTGTAAGGGAGAGCAATAGTGGTACCGTTCAGAGTGATCCGTTGGAGAAAAAAGGAACCGGTAGGACCTGACCTTCTGAGAGTTGTGCAGAAAAATATACAACTATGTACAAACGAGGCGGGCATGCCCCATGCTGGTGTTATGTAACTTTGAAAAAAGATGACGAAAGTGTTGGTGTAGACAACTGCAGCGCCCTTGGGGGTGGTAATGATAAAGGCAGAAGACAATTCTGCAAAGGAACATACTTTGAATAATAGGCAATGATCACGGTAATAAGCAGCGACGATGATGTGGGCATTGATGGCCCTACCAAGTTTAGAGGTCTTCGGCAAATGAAAAAAATAACTGCAATAGTCGCAAAGTAAGACCCACCATAACATGAGAAAGTGTTGGCGTCGAATGTTATGGGGGCCAACGACAGCAGGGAGCAATGGTGTTTCACCCTGTGCCATCTGAGATCTCTCATTAAAATAGAGAATGAGAATCAAGATACTGTCGCCCTTCTGGAAAAGTGTGCTGATGTCAACAAAAAGGGGGACGCGACTTCCAGAAGCAAAGGGCTCCGTGGAATCTACTGAGGTGAGGAAGTGGCAAAGGTACATGGACGAAGTCAAGAAGTGGGAAGACTCAAGACTGCCCTTGGTTGGAGGATGTATGAGAGAAACAGTGGCCGCAACCGTGTAACAAGGTCGAGTGTCAGGGGGACGACAAGACCGGTGATAAGTTGTGCTAGAGGCGGGACAAGGTGAAAAAATTCAGAGGGTAGAGGTAATTGACCTGTGGCGTACTCTGAAGATATGGATGATGCCGGCAAGTGTAGATGATAAGTAATGATCCAACCAAGGGTGACATGGGTTGCATGTGGCCAAAAGAATGCAAGTTGCCAACTATGATGAAAAAATGTAATGACTGAAAATAAAGGCGTTTGTACAATAAATAATGAATAATTTTTGGGGGAGAAATGTACAAATACAGAAACGGGTGCCCCAGTGTGAAATGCGTGCCCCAGGGAGGGCAAAATTGTCTTGGGAAACTAATGAAGGGTGGGGGCCCCATTGGTGAGTTTCTGTATGAGGTAGGTGAGATGAGGGTAGGTTCGCAGATGGGCAAACTGAGTGTGGATGAAATGAAGGGCTCATGATCCTGCGGAGGTGCAGGTAAAAAATAGAACCATAAAGAGATAATCTGGGAGTCCATGTTGGAAAGCTAGCAAAAATGAAGAGAAAGAGTATGTGGCTGATTCACGACATGATGAAAGACTATTGGGACTCCCATCCCTAAAGGGTAATGAAGAACAACATGAGTGTCAAAAAGTGCCAAAAGGTGCTATGAATGGGACAACTCATGTGGGTGAGAATGCTACCGGGTTACAGTACCGAAGATGCA